>JAAGNO010030620.1:0-12871 GCA_033439905.1 Ceryle rudis
ATATATTTATCCCCACCCTCCAGCGTGGCTTCTGAATTTGAATTCTTCTTCCTGCTTGCGAGTCCAAGCCAGGTCTGCGTCGCACATGTCTGGCACCACGCTGGGGCCGGTTCCTCTCATACATAACCAATCAAAGCTGCATTCAGGGCCGTTGTGAGGAAACGGGCGATGATTATAAGTCGAGAGATCCAAGCCTTTTGCGGACTGCTCAACCCTCGCGTCTTAGGAAATTTCTCTTAGAAGGGCAGACAAAGCCCGTCGAGCCCGCGTGCGGCGATGGCCTCGCACGGATGTCTGGTGTTAACCGCTTCACAATGTCGGCCCCTCACTGCCAAAAAAAGGCAAACGTGTCCTATTGTAGCTCGTCAAGGACCCGAGTGCTGCCGTTCAGCAGCCTGGTGACGGCCGTAACCCATCGGCGGGTTGTCACAGTAATGCGAGGAGATGGCTCTGAGGAGATGGCTCTGCCACTCGGTAGCCTCCGGCAGGAGGGAGGCGAAGCTGACCTAGAGAAGAAATGTTCATTTAAATATTTGATTGCGTCTTAGCCCAGCGGTGGGATGGCTTGTCCCTTCTCCAGGACAGCCCGACTGCGAGTGAAATCGGGGTGACTGGGTGTCGTGTTTGGTTATCAAGGAGGACAGGGAACTGCTCCAAAGAGTCCAGCGCGGAGCCACTGAGATGATGGAGTGGAACATCTCCCTGCTGAGGAAAGGCTGAGGGAGCTGGGGCTCTTCAGCTTGGAGAAGAGGAGCCTGAGGGGTGACCTCATTCATGTTTATAAATATGTAAGGGGCGAGTGTGAGGAGGCTGGAGCCAGGCTCTGCTCAGGGACATCCAGTGACAGGACATGGGGCAATGGGTGCAAACTGGAACATGGGGGGGTTCCATGGAAACGAAAGGAGAAACTTTTTCACAGAGAGAGTGCCAGAGCCTGGCCCGGACTGGCCAAGGAGGCTGTGGAGTCTCCTTCTCTGGAGACATTCAAACCCCACCTGGCTCTGTTCCTGTGTGACCTGCTCTGGGTGACCCTGCTCTGGCAGGGGGGTTGGACTCGATGATCTTTCCAGGTCCCTTCCAGCCCCTAACACTCTGTGATTCTGTGATTGCCGATGAAGCCATCTGTAATAAATTGTGGTGATGCGCTGGGGTGGCCCAGGAAAAGGAGATGCAATGGCTGGGGTGGGGCTGGGACAGGTTTTTTTTCCTGTTGGTAGGAGCAGGTTCTCCATCAGCTTGGGTGCTTGTGGTGCTGTGCATCTGCTTGCCAAACCCCTGTGAGAGCAAGAAATCACCTGGGGAGACCAAAAGCACTTTTTTTTTTCTTTTAGAGGTTATCTTCTCCCCCCCGTCCCCCCCTTAGATCTTAAAAAGATGAGTTCAGATCTGAGGAGGCCAGTCATGCCAGTGTATGATTTCTGGTTACGCAGGTAGTCACAGAGTGTAGCTTGAACCTTACAGTGAAACCAGTTAACCAAAGGGAATGTTTGAGGGGTTTTGCTGCATGTGGGAACATTACTGGGGCAGAGTGCAGAAAAGTGGTTGCATGTGTAGTGGTAGAAGTTTCCTTCTGGAATCAGAGTGCTGTAGCATCTGCCTGCGCTGTGGAGGGTCCTATCTTCTCCAGATGATAAACCAAGCACAAGGAGATGACGGATATTCCCTTGGTGTAGTCGGCATTTTCCCAGGGCTCAGCTGAGGCCACAGGGGGTTGGTCCAGTAGCACCAACTCTACAAGATCATCTCTGGTAGAGCGAGGCTTTGGGTTCTGCTCCCAGCAGTGGTTGTGTGTTACACCAGGACACCATCTCAGGTCCCTCTGCCTGCTGCTGGGCCAGGTAAAACTTGACTTTCCCCTCTTACATGTGTTCTGCCTAAACCTTGCGGTTGAAGGTGCTGCCTCCCCAGTGCAGTGGCTATTCCTTGACCTGGTGCTGCTGATAGCAGGGCTGGTCAAGTCATCTCCACCATGAGAGAAGGCCGTGTGTCCTCTCCTCAGTGGAACAGCAACGTTATGTCTGGAAGCCCTAATTCAACACAGCCTCATATACAAATAATCCCCCAAGGCTCAGATGTGGGAGGCAGTGTGTGTGTTTTGGGCTCGTTGAGCCATGTGGTTCCTGGCTTAGCACCCTTGCTGGAGGATCCTGTCTGTTGGGTGTTCAGAGGCATCCTTGGCTTCCTGCAGGCCTGATGTAGAGCTGTTTGTTTTGTTTTTACCCAGGGTTTTCCTGTTCTTGCTGTGTTTTGTCTTGGAAACACAACCCAAACCCCCAGAGAGAGCCCCCCTGTTGAACTGTGAGGCCCTGGGTGCTGTGCTCAGGGAGCTGGTTGGGGTCAGAGGCTCCCTGTGATGTCTAGGGTAAAGAGGAGCAGTGGACTGATGGCTTTGAGACATGGGATGAAATGGTTCCCTGTCTATTGGTGGTGGTGGTGTTGCTTGGATTGGTGTACATGTGCTGGCCAGACCCTGTGGATCCCACAGCTGAGATGAACTGGAGTCCGTGCTCTCTCCTCTGTGATGGGGGTCCCAAGGGACCCGTGAGTGGGTGTGAAGCTGAGGTTCCTGTAAGGGGGAAGGATGTCAAAGTCAACCCCACAGGCAGCAGCAGCATCTCTGCGTTCAGTTTTTACTCTTCTCTTTGCTGTGTGTGTTGCCCGGCTCCTCTGGGGCTTTTTCTACAGCCAGACAGGCTGTGATGGTTTTCTTCTCATTTGGACCTTAACTTCTGAAGTGTATTTGAGCTTCTAGAGACTATGATAAACTTCTTCGGACTGCCAGGTTGTACTGGTGAGGAAACTTCAGCCTGGACCTGTAGGCTCGACGGCTGTCTAACTTGGAGATGTACAAGGAGTCGTTGAGTCGAAGTAGAAGAGAGGGGGTTGTTTGTTAAGTCTGTGCTGGGAAACCTTTTTCTCTTCCCACATAGGGAAACAAAAGTGTTTTATATCTTTTTTTTTTCTTTTTATTGTTATTTTTTCTCTCCCCCCTCTGAGCTCAGCACTTGTCATTGTCCTAGTTCTTTGAGGAAAGCTAAGAAGAGTTCTCAAATGGCTCAGTATTTTGTTATGATAGCAGGAATAAGGAGACTTTCTAGTAGAAAATATAATCTCTTGTCTCATTAAGTTTATGATTTAAAAAAAAAAACAAACCCCAACCTCTTGCTGACCATTTGCTGTGGGGGCTGTTTTCCAAGGCAGCTTCCTGGATTTGGAATGGTTTCATTCCTCAGCGCTTCTCTGGAGTGGAAAGTTTAAAGATGCGTCATTCTTGCTTGAGCAGGGTGATAAACTGTAAAGCAAATCTGAAGAGCTTTAGAAAAGCGCTGTATGAAATGCAGATGTAGGGGATTAGAAAACAGAGCTGCACTACATCCAGTGATAAGTAAGGTCGGACTCAGCAGTTTCTGAGCAGTTACACCAGGGAAGGGGCAGGGCAGGGTTGTGTTCTGGCTCCCAACGGCAGGAGCAGGGGTGGAGGAGTATCTAGCACTGGTTTGTGCCTTGGGTGCTGCACGTTGCAGTGGTGGCCAGCAGTGGTCTCCTGTAAGAGTTGGGGGCAGCGGGGAGAGGAATTACTCAGCAGCGTGCTGTTGGCGGCTGTAATTTCAAGCTGCTGCTGTTCAGGAGATGGAAAAGGAGAGGGACTTCTGAGCAATAACGATGCTTTCAGGTAAGGAAAAGCCAACATGCAGCTATCAGGGAGTGTTCCCAAGCTGTCAGAGGTCAGAGAGCAACAAACCAAAACTCAGAAGTATGGCTTTGGTAGCTAAGAGAAAACCAAGTCCTGCCTGGATGCACAACCTCCTGGAGCAGGGGAGGGAGACTCTGGACCCTGTGCCTCTCACTTATTAGTGCTTTGATTTATTCTCTCACTTCTTTCTTGCCCTAATCAAGGCTCAATTTTACAGTTTCCCCAGGGTTCAAGTTGCTCTGGGTGGCTGGAGGCACCACACACCTCGAGTTTGTTCCTGGAGGCCCTGCCTTGTTTTTGCAATGCTGATCATCACCTGTCTGAGCAGCTTTGCAAGGTTTTTGTTCTGCTCGCAAACTAAGCGTGCAAAAGCTCCTCTTGAATATGCAGCCTCCGTCTCAGGGTTTCCTGCACAGCTCTCTCCCCGTGAAATGAATTTTGTGCTTTCTCCTTTGGCTTGCTCATCTTACAGGAGAAGCAAAGCTGCCGTCGGTCCCTTGTGTGCTGGGGTAAGATCTGTTGCTGTATCCTGAGGCTAGAGTTACTTTCTGTTTCCGAGCAGTTCCCAGGGCACAGATTACAAGTGCTGTGATAAAAACGTTGAGTTGGATATCTTTATTGTTTTTTCCTCCTGTGATCAGGTCTTTCATCGCTTGCCTCTTGCTAATCAGGGAGCTCTTGAGAGTTGGGCAGGCTTCAGAATTTCAATCTACCCCAAAAAAGCTGTGCGGTTTTAGTCCAGTGCGGTATTTGCCATTGGCCCAGACTCGCAAGGCTTAAAGCTCCCCAACTCCTGTGACTTAGGGAGTAGCTGTGCAGGTTCACCAGCTTGCTCACCAGCTTGTTGGTGGACCGGAGTGGCTCCCAGATGCTTGTGATAAGCCTGTATAGACATCAGCTTCAGGGAGGATCAAAGTTGCAGCACTCTGGTCCACTTGATGCTTTTCCCCTTCGTGTGACGAGAGCGTGTCTTGAGTGTTCAAAAGAGATGGCGTGAACGAGCCCTGGGGCAACGCAGCTCTTTGAAATAGATTCATTGTAGATGTAAAGCTCACGAAAGGGAGCGTTATGCTCTCTTTTAAGAAGCTGCTACTGAGGAAAATGTCTTCCCGGAGGTCTGGGGAACTGGAGGCTAGTCTCTTGGGTGATGCACGGAATATCACAGAATCACAGTGTTAGGGTTTGGAAGGGACCTCGAAAGATCAGCTAGTCCAACCCCCCCTGCCAGAGCGTCTTGCTTGGGATGCCTAAGGTGCAAAGCCCCCTGCACACCCCATCCTGTTCCTGCCAGGTATGTCCTACCAAGATGGGAAGCCATGGGTGTGGGGCTCCTTTCCGTTTCCAGCTTCTCGCGGGAAGGCACGGGGAATCCTGTGAGGCTGTGCTGCTGGATCGCTTTTGCTGTTTCTTTCTCCTAGTTTCCTTTCCGAAGGCTGTCCAAAGACATGAATGTTTTGTGATGGACTGTGAAGGACTTGTGCGTTTTACAGCTTTCAGTCTCATCAGCCGCTCCATAAACGTCAGAGAAATGTTGCGCAGAAGCACGGCTACTTGAGTTTAGCCAGTTCCGTATATCAAGTGATCCCTGCAGGTTTATTAGATGCTTCAAAATGGATTTGAAATAACTGGATTTACTGTTTCTGGCGATTCCTTGAACCATCTTGTTTTTCAGCCAACTTGCATAAATGTGCCAGTCATGGGCTGCGGTGTATCAGCCAACTTAGCAAATGGTTTTATTTATAGCTGAAAGAGTGAAGCCAAGGAGTATAAATCCTGAAAAAAAAAAAAAAAAAGTATAAACTGTATCGTGGAAATAATAAACTTCAAATTCATGGAATTTCTAATGTTCCACTGATGGCTAAAAAATCTGTTTAATGGCCGCTGAGTGATATTTGGCTGCAAAACAGAAACCTCAAAGTTGTCTTAACTCAACAGCGATATTTTTTAGTGTGTGTTTATGTGCTGGCTCTGAGTCTCTTTGCTGAATGATGGAAAGTTGACCTCTGCTGCATTTCTGCAGCAACCAGATAAGATTTCAGATCACAGCTTCACCTTTCCTGTTGATGATCTGCGGTTGTAGACCTTGTCTCACTGTTAGATGTCGGACTGTTTATCTGGAGGATCAGTTGCGTGCTTGGCTAACTTTGCGGGTGTGAAGGATGTTCAGCGCTGAAAGCAAGTGCAGGGGAAGGAGCTGGCAATCGGAGAGTGGATCCTGTGCTTGCAGGGCACGGCTGGCCAGCAGAAGGAAGTCCAGCCAAATCTTCAGAGATACCAGTATGTGTTGGACCTTGAGAGGTAAGATGATGTGGACTATTGAAGAGGAGGCATCCTCTTCCTTCATCTCTCCTCTCCGTTGAAATTGCTAATGACAGTGTATTTTTAAGCTGGTGACTGTTGTATTCTTTTTCGAGGTGATTCATTAAAGTTTAAGGACCTGATTGCACATCATTTCCTCGTAGGTCAGTGTCAGGGCAAATGTGTTGCAAGGGCCTCCTTGCAACATAGATTATTTATGTGGGAATCCGCAGCACCCGCGTGTGCGTTGAGCAGCTGTTGGTTGGCAAATCTGTGCATAGTTGCGTTGTCCCGCGTGTTGCTGGTCAGGGATTGCTCACAATGGCCTCAGCTTGCAGTCCCCTGCCGGGGTTGAAGGTGTGGAGGGAATGGTGACAGCAGAAACCATTGAGGCTTCATGGTCCTCAAAGGGAGGGGGTGGCAGCCTTGATAGCATATTGAGCATGTGGGTGCTGCTTTGTGACTGCAGTGAGCTTGGGGTGCTTGTGTGGCCATCCCTGCCCACCCAGCTGAGCAGTACTGATGTCCTCCACGGCAGCCATGGTGTTCCTGTGCCTGCTTTACCTGCAGGGTGTGGCTGAGCTGCCTGCCTGACTCTGGGGTCCCTCATGGTTGGGTGTCCCTGGCTCCAGACAAGAGCTCTCCTAGTGCACCAGGGTCATTCCTCTTCATTGCTCATCTGCTCCTGTGCTTTGTCAGCCTGGCCCAGCCAGGCATTTCATGTGTGTGGCTGCTACTGCTCATCAGAGAGATGGTCTCTAAAAAAATTACTAGTTCTGTTTTATTTAGTTAGTTTATCCTTTTTTAGGGCTGAGTTCGGCTAGACAAGTTTGCAGTTACTCTGGGTTCTGGTGATTGACACTGTATTTGAACACTGCATTCAAAGCTAATACTTCTTGCAGATGCTGAGATAAGTATCTGTAAATCTTTGCATTTACCATTATCCCCAATTTTCTTGTGCAGTGCCTGCTGTCACCGTATAAGGGTATTTATCCTGCACATAATCTGATTGAAAAATAAGGCTTTGAAACAGAAAGGAAAATACACATTTCAGGTGGTGTTAGAAATGTCAGTATCGGATGCTTAAACAGCCTTGATTGCCTCCAGGCTTTGGGGCGTTTGGGTTTTCAGCCCCCTATTGTTAGATCTAAAGCTGCTTATTGGAGTCCAAACAGGTTAGAAAGACATCTTGTTCTTCAGATCCTCAGAAGTCCCACCGCGGGGGATGGCCCAGCCAGTCAAGTTTTAACCCTTGGCTTAGACAGCGCCCGGCTGAACAAAGAGCCGCTGATTTCAGATGGAGCAGAATAAAAAGCTATTATTTCATAATAATACTCTGCTCTTCCCTTCCAAGGATTTCCGAAGGACTTTACAAATATTAAGGCCTGGACAGTCCCCTCTGTGACTTGAGAGCTGGAGAAGTGACTGTGTGTGGGCATCTGAAGGGTAGAACATGAGTTGTAACCTCTGCGCTGGGGTGGTTTCAAGCCTAGAGGCGTCTCCTCTGCAGTTCATACCTAGAAGAGGCCAAGGTGTGGCAGGACGCTGAGAACATTTAGAGCCAGGAGAGCCTCCTGAGATGCATTGCTTTGTACCCATTTCTTAGCCTTGCTCCAGCTCCTCGGCCCTTGCTGGCCTTTGTTGGCTCTTACACTGGGCTGGTGGCTGTGGGATCCAGGACACTGCAGAGGCCCAGTGAACCCTTTCATGCCATTTCTCAAAGCAGGGAAGAGGGAAAGGTTTTGCTGTTTCCACCACTGTGGGGATGGTGGAAATCCGGCTGATGTCTCCTGGGCTGGTCATACCCAACCCTCTGCTGCTATCACAGCATCAGGTGAGTGACAGGGTGGGATTGAGTGTCTTTGTCTGGAGGGAGGTGCTTGCAGCCCCATGTCCCAGTGGTTGGAGAAGAGATGGGGGAACATCATCTGTGTGTCATCTTCCCTGTAATATCTCGTCCTGTCTTTGAGCAGGTTAGACCCCATCTCCAGTTAAAGATGGGAATTGCTCTTACCAGTAAGACAGGGAATCCTTGCTCTTTGATCCATCCTTTCCTGCCTTTGTGTTCCTCCAGGGCACAAACAGGAGATGGTTTAGCTTGTGGGTTTTTCTTCCCCCCCCACCTCCTCTTCAGTTGCTCCTTAAAACTGGCACCTCCAGGGATGTTGTGGACTCTCAGCTCAGCATCTGTCACTTTCTACCCAGCCTGGGGCCAACTGTTGCTGACAGTGAGTGATGCTGAGGACCTGCTGTTCCCATGGCTTTGGGTACCAGTGCAGAGGCAGCATGTGGCACTGCCCTCTCTGCTCACATCCCTCAGAAAAAGCTGCCTCCGACCAGCATCACAAACAGGGGAATGGATCAGGTGCCATTTTCTCCCTCAAACAGTGACAATAAGTCTCTTCCCTTTGTGGGGACAATTAGTTTCTTTCCTTTGCAAGAAGTTTG
This sequence comes from Ceryle rudis, assembly GCA_033439905.1. NCBI lineage: Eukaryota > Metazoa > Chordata > Aves > Coraciiformes > Cerylidae > Ceryle > Ceryle rudis. The sequence goes on from JAAGNO010030620.1 coordinate 8,441, forward strand.
GTTGCAATGGGCTGACCTCTCTTCACATAAGAAGGGCCCTTGTGTCCCCGGGAGAAGCCGCAGCATGGACCATTTATGGTTTTTTCCTTTTAACACAGTGACAGGGGCTTTGTTTTCTACATTTAGTTTGCATCTAAGACCAGGACATGGCTCATGCTGTGTCCCTGATCCAGTGTTTAAAGCTTTGCTGTGATTTAAGTTTGGCCTGGTCCCTGCAGGGTATAGCTTAATTTTTAAAGCTCTCAATGTGAATAATTCCTCGCTGAATGCAGATCGCAAGAGGGGATATTGATTTAAAGCTTTAAAGCTGGTGGTTATGGATTTAACAAAAAAAAAAAGAAAAAGAAAAAGGAGGAAAGAAGGAGATTTACTGTAGTCAGAGCTGGTTGCCTAAATGTTAGTCCCTTACAGACAGGCTTTGCTGAGTGAGGTGTGGGAGCAGCAAGGGAGTGCCCTGAATTTTAACTTGAAATTGTTGCCTACTGAGACTCATCCCTGGGACACACTCAATTGCAATTCCCCGTACCAGGGGAGTATTTGCTGTCTGTAACTCCTTGGTCTGGACATTGTGCAGGTACGGATGTTGCTGTGGGGTTGCAGCAGCCCACCTAAACCCTTCCCCAGGCGGGGGGAATTGGGAGGAAGACGCACTGGGTCGGGGTGATGCTGCTGTACAGCCACACGCAGGTGGGGAACAGCCAGTGGGACAGGGGTGTGGGGACTCGGAAAGAAAAAGAGGGGAGAGGCAGCCCTGGTAGGGAAGATGCTATGGAAGACAGAGAATTAAAGGCAGGGAGTATGTCCATTTAGCAGGCAGGGCTCTGAGGTCACTAATGCTGGTTATTTGGATTTCAAAGAGTATCCTATTAGCTGCTGTGGTGGAGAACCATTAATCAGTGGGGCGGGAGGCAGGAGCTCAGGCTGGCTGAAGAAATCAGTTTCCAATGTCCTTGATGTCCTGCCGGGCTGGCGCTGCAGAGCATCCTGTACAATGATGGGCTTGTCTCGGGTGAGACGCTTCCAGCCAGGGGCACCAGGAGGGATGGGGAAAGTCGAGCCCCTCTGCCTGTGATCAGTGGAGGGATATAAGGATGTTGTGCCCATGCAGACCCCTTTCCAAAATCCCATCTTGCTGCTGCTGCTGAGCTGCTCTTCTTAACGAGTACAAAAATGGGGTTACTTACCTTTGGCAAGGACCCTGTTGGGTTGGGTTTTTTTGTTGCTATCCCACAAGCACTAAATGGGATTTGGAAGAGGAATTTGGAAAAAAAAAAACCCAGAGTTTCCAGGTGTGACTGTGATTCCTTGGAAATAAAAAATCTCTGGCCTGCCTTTTTGTTCCAATCAGGAGTTTTCACATGTGCCCAGGAGCTGTTTCCAAAGGAGCTTTAAGCACAGAACCTGAAGCCACACTGAAAGGTTGTGAGTTGGACGTGTACAGCAGCCTTGTTCTCCAAGCCTGGTGCTAGAACCACTTTCAAAACCTCCGAAAGAAGCCTCTGACTGTTTGGAAGAGCCATTTGCTGTAGAAAGCTGCCATAAATAATGCAGAAGGAGACTTGTGAGTGGTCAGAGAAGGGTTGCTTAGATGAAATTAAGATGTGGATATGGTAGTTGAATCTGGAACAAAATTGTTTGGCAGTTTTTCCCCAAGAAAAGTGGCCGAAACCTCCTTGCTTGCAATATTGAAATTTTTTTTTGCCAATAACTTTTATCTGGGTTTTAATCTAACAGTTCCTTTTAATTTAACTCCTCCAAACATCATCAGGAGGAAGATACTTACCAACAATGACTATATCCAAACTCTGGAAACCCCAGTGATTTCTTAATTTAGATTTAACCCCCCAGCCTGACCCATTCAGACTTTGTAAGGACAGATAAGCAGAGCTTTAAAAAAAGGGCAATAAAAATGGTCTTGTGTACAAGTAATGGCCATTGCTCTGAGAAACTTGATTAAGATCAGCAAGATCAAGTCTTTGGCTGGACTGAGTATGCTTGAAATCCCTAACTGTCTGGCTTTTTGTCTGCAGGATGAATTTATAAGAGAAAGGAGAACCAAAGCCTACTATTTCAACATCCTTGGAATTCATGAGTAGAGCTGAGTTTCAGAGACTTCCCTGCCTTGTTTTGGCTAAGTCCTTAAAATGGAAAGCTGGAGATTAACATGGTAGGCCTGGGGTCATCTCGTTGCAGAATACATAGTCTCAGACACAGAAGATCTTTTTCTTCAGTCGTCCCTTCTGGTTGTGGTGTTTGAGCCTTTGCTTTGCTCCCTGGCTAAGAGCAGCGTTAATCATAGGACTGGAATTTGTGACTTAACCAGAGAGGCGTTTTAATGCTTTTCCTGTCATTGATCAGTGGGCTGGAAGCCACTGTCTTGGTAGTGTTGTCACGTTGACCTCTGGGATGGTTCTTGATGGGTTCCCATCCTGGGTGGGTGCCTCCCAGCCCAGGAATTGCCTTCCAGTGTGTCCGCCTTTCTCCTTTCAGAAGGGATGCTCTGAACTTGGACCCCCCCAAAGAGAGAAGAGAGGCTTTTTGTGCAGCCTGCAAAGGGTTCTTCTGTCTGCAGCAGGGCACAGTGAAGAGACCTTCCTTCTGAATCTGTACTGCTAGAACAAAAAAAAGCCCTTGCATCAGGGCTTGCTATTTATATTTCTAGCTCTGAGACTCCTCAGCTGCATTATTAATGAAGCGTTTACCAATTAAGATAGATGAGTCTGCTCTTGAGGGTGTTTGTTAAGGTAAGGTACCTTATTAGCATATCTGATAGATATGGTGCCAGGTGCTGATTAAAACCTCGTGACTCCCCAGGGACAGAAGTCTTGAGGAAATAAGGTGGAGAAAGTTGTCCTGTTTCCTGGCTTCGGCCGTGCAGGGAGCAGGAAGAGGAGCTCAGCATCCTTCCCCAAAGGCACATCCTAGACCTCGTGAGCAGCTTGAAAGGGGCACGGGGAGGAAATTAATCAGCCTGGATCAGAAATTCCAATAGCTGGAGCGATGCAAGTGTGATTAATGCCTCCTGAATGCAAGAGGTAGAAAGATGCTAGTTTTGCCGCTCTTGCAAGGCTAGCAGTCTGTCAGGAGAGGAATTTGTTTCCGACGTTGACCCTGTGGATTTCAGAGGTCTGGAATTGATGCTTCCCTATGTTACAGTGTTTCGGCAGCTTACTAAATTAGGTTTGCAGGCAAAATGCTGCTGCGACGTGCAGTCAGCCCACATATGAAACCAGTTTCCCTTTGAAACAGCACTAAGGAGGGCGACCAGAAGAGAAACGAGATCATCTTTAGGTCTCTCGTGACCTACAAGACTTGAGAAGTGTGTATTTGCTTTCCATATTTATTATAATATGGTGAAGGAACTATATTGTAGGCTTTAACGACCCGCATGTGAAGAGCATCTTAAAATAGACTTCAAATCTCCTTGGAACATACATATGTGTTTATAATTTTATGGCTATAAAAATATATATTTACTGAATACATGTACTTTGTTTCTCCATCTGCTAAATATAGTCACGTATGAAAGTTATACAGAAAATGTAATTTTCCCCTAAATTATCCTGCTGTCAGTCTGCTTCAATTTCAGCATCGGCAGAGGCGAGGCGTGAGTTGAGATGGGTGCTCTTGTGCTGCCGAGCGGGTGTCTGGAAGCAGTTTGCCTGAGGATGGGGATTACTGGAGGCAGGGTTGGTGGCACCAACTGTTATTAAGATTTGCCCAACAGCTCACAAGATAAGACCCTGTTTTCAGTTTTGCTTGTAATTTTGTCAGAGTTCTAACTATCCACACTTTCAATTTCCATGCTGGATGTCGGCCTCAAACGGTTTCAGTTTAATAGGGGGGAAGGAAAGGAGTGTTAAAATAGTCCTGCCATTTTGGAGAGCAAGCTTGCAGAAAAATACTGGTTTTGCCCTGCTGAAGAAGCCTGAGGAGCTTTTCTTGGAGCTTGCTGTGAAGCTCCGTGCAAGAGGAGGTGGGAAGAGGTGCCCAGTTTGTGAGATGTCTTTGCCATCCCTCTGCAACTGAGGCCAAACCGAGGAAAAGTTGGAATTTGCATGCAGTCAGCAGAGATTTCTTTGATTCCAGTGGCTGGTAATTACCCGAGTCCCTTCACAATGGACAAGGCTCCTCCCCACATAGCTCCCCAGGGAGGCAGGGCTGGATGACGGCCATCCCCAGCCAGTGACTCCCAGTGACTCCCTTCGTGCTGGCCTGGGGCGAGCCGCACCAAAGCAGCAGAACTGCTTGAAAGCATCCAGCACAGAGCCACAAAGATGATAGTGGAGCGGAACATCTCCCTGCTGAGGAAAGGCTGAGGGAGCTGGGCCTCTTCAGCTTGGAGGAGCGGAGCCTGAGGGGTGACCTCATTCATGTTTATAAATATGTCAAGGGTGAGTGTCAGGAGGATGGAGCCAGGCTCTGCTCAGG
>JAAGNO010030620.1:30624-43727 GCA_033439905.1 Ceryle rudis
GGAGGAAAGTGTTGCCCAGCTGATGGCTTTGGAAGTGCCACTGGTGTGGAGCACACAAAATCCCAGAAGACATGTTGAGGGTCTGTTTTAATTTAATTCAGAGGCACAATGTCCTGCAGCACTAATGCAAGGTCCTTGCACCGGTGTTTTGTCCCTGTTTGATGGGTAAGTGGGATTAGGAAGGAGACGTGCTCATTGTGCTCATGAACGTTTATGGCACCTTTCTGGGACAGGTATGAACACTCGGCTCCTTTGCAACCTGGATCAGAGAGACATCCGCTGGGAAACATCTGTCATAAAAGTAGGGGCAGCTGTTCTGGGGCAGGGAGGAGGTGATGTCATTCTTGGGACAAAGCTAGGTTCTGATAGGGTGCAATGAGTCTGTAGTTACCAAAAAAAGGGGTTTTAATTATTTCTTTTCCGTGATTTTCAAGCCCTGGCACTGTCGCTTTGCTGGCAGCAAATCAAACACCAAGTTAGCGTACGTTAAGGAACAGAAGATGAAGTCCTAGATAAGCACTCGACTGTAGGAACATCTTAAATTGAAACGTGGGGGGGGACACACATGGAGGAGAGTATATTTTCGCTCTCAGCACTATCCAGACCACCCCGTGTCTGCGGCCAGGGCCGTGTTTCTCTCTTCTGAAGTGCCTGTATCACCTGCCCCCTGTGCTTCTAGGATGTGAGATGAAGGGAGAGGAGGGTACGGTGACAGCGTGACCTGTAGCCTCTTGGTGACTGTAGCATTGTGGTTTTGTTTGGTCCAGGAGCAAGTGCTTTGATGGGTGATGGAGTAACCACGCCGTAACCTACCTTTTAACCACCACTGTTCTCTGGTGCAGCGATACCCATCACTGCCGAGCTGGTGTGCTCAGCACCCACGGGTGCTGGGGTGCAGAGCAGGGCGCAGCACGGGAAATGCCGGCTGCCCTCCCCTTAATGGAAATATTCCCAAATAATGCTTCAGTTGCTGCCAGCTCCTCCTTGCTGCCACCATGGCTAAAATCTAAACCAACAATTGCCTTAGGGCTCAAGTGCCAGATGAACTTGGCAGTTGTCGGTGCACTGAACGGTACCTGCAGACCCTGGCTAGGACTTGCAAGGACCAAGTCTCACAGCAGATTGGGGAACACAGCTTTTGGGGTGTCTGAGCATAGCCTGGGAAGTACCCAGACAAATTTCCTCTCTTGTGGGGCTGGATTCAGACCACAATTGATGTATTTTCAGACTTAGACCTGTCCGAAACAGGTCATTTGGTTATATGGGTTCCTCCAGTCTTCCACCAGTTAGCTCCAAGTGGGGTCTAGCCCATGGTCCTGCTAAAGCAAGCATTTCAAGGCAGTGTTTATGGCTTGTGATTTGTCTTGGAGGGTTTTATATGCATGTGTGTATGTGCCTATGGGTGTACGTACGCATACATCCATACATTCTTGCTCGGGAATGTGGTTTCCAGTCTTTTTAACTTGTTGGAAAAGTAAACTAGGGAGAAACTGGCAGAGAGTCGGAGCTGCCTGCCAAGCATTGCAGACCAGAGAAGTGGTAAAACATAAACACTTCAGAGTTTCTCCTCAGGATTTATATAGTTTGGCTGCTGGGGGATGGACTCTTGCGGAACAGGGGACTCGTCAGCCCCTGGCTGGGCTGCTCCTGCGCTGCTGAGCCCGGCCCCTCCACAGCTGCACTTCCACTCCCGGCAGCGTGCGAGCGAGAGGGTAGAGTGGGGTCGTCCATCCCTTCCCTCCTGTGCCGCCAGCCCTGGGGGGGTGGGTTTTGGGCGACGGCAGCAGAACAGGTCTGCTTTCCCCCTCCCCTGTGCTAAAATAAAAGCAGACCTCCTTGATGCTTAATCAGATTTGAATGTGGTTTTTGGCGTGGCTTTAAAGAGACTGGCAGTGAATAGCTGGTTTTGATGCCATTTATTAAAAACCTCTGGTAGAATTTGTCTCGGAAAGCCTTTGTGAGAGCTGGCAAACGCACAACGGTTTGATGCAGTTAATGTATTTTAATCTTCACCCCCCCACTCTTTCTCCTTGCCGTTGCTAATTGTAGGGCTCTCAGCTGTCTGCCGCCTTCTCCGGGGGGACGGGAGGCTCCGCAGAGACCTCTCTGCAAACACAGAGGTTTAATAAGGTTGCAGTGGCACAGAGAAAAGTGAGCATCCTCTTCAGGGAGCAGGGCTGGGATGTGTGGGACGTGCCACTGGATCCCGGGTACCATGCCAGGCTCTGACGTGGGGACACAGGGTGGCCCCAGCCATGTAAATTAACCTCCTGCTGCAGCATCATTGTCCCTGGAGGAGCAAGGCAGATGAATGGGGGAAAGAAAGATGCCCCTTCTCCAGGTGGCTGGGCAAGTGCAAAGTGTTGGTGTCAGATCTCCTTGGCAGCTGGCTCCTGGGAAGGGCTTCCTGGGCTTTCTAGTTGAAGTTGGTGGGTATCCAGTCTTTTCTCACCCACCATTCCTTGCTTGCTTTCTGCCCGCCCCCTGCCCTGGACCCGGAGGACCTTCTGAGCCTGTTTCACGCCCCTCACCCACGTTTGGCACTTGTGGGGACTTTTTTTTTTTTTCATAGTTTATGCCCAAAGTTGCTGCGGCCCCTTGCCACGTGGTGGGGGCTGTCAGGAGCACCTTAACTCTTGTGCGAGCAGTTTACACTGCTCTGGAGCCCAACACCTGGATGGTGCTGAGAAACAGCAGCAACATTTTGGTGAAAGCTCAAGAGCTCGCAGGGGAACAGCAAATATCGTGCAGCTCAAGGAACAAACAGTTTCCCCCCAACCTGTGGTTTGGTCAGGGTGTTGCTCCTGTCCCTGCTCCTCGTTCCTGCTGCACGGAACTCCAGAGCTGTGGCCACACCCTGGAGCATCCTACCTGGTTGTGGGACAGAAGTTGGAGTTGTGTTGCATTTAATTTGTGGGTTTTTCTGTCTGCCTCATCAAAGAAAAGAAAACCTGGCCTTTTTTGCCAGCCCTCACTCACGTGAGTTGCAAATTCAGTGAGAAGGAGGTGTGGATGAAGATGACTCCCAGGAGAGCAGCAGTCTCGGAGACTCTTAAGCAAATGGGAACTGAGCAGCTTTGCTCTTCCCCTGGGGCTCTGGCTGTTAAACAAACTCACTGACGACGAGTCTGGCTGCGTGTGTGTTGGTGCAGAGGTGTCTTCGTATGTGGGCTGGGTGTTGCTGGGTGTGAGCCACCAGGATGGCATGTGTTGGGTGCTGTGCTCCCTGACACAGCGATGTATGAGCAGCTTTGGCTGGCCTTGTCCTCCTTCCAGAGTTCGCATGGGTGGTCATGGTCAGAGGGAAGCTAATGTGGCCTTTCCCTTTTCTCCTTTCCCTCTCCAGGGTTTCACCTCAGCGGGACAGTAACAGAGCCGGCGACTGCGACAGAACCAGAGATGACCTACAAGGTGGCCATCAGCTTCGACCGCTGCAAAATCACCTCGGTGACATGCGGCTGTGGGAACAAGGACATTTTTTACTGTGCCCATGTCGTGGCGCTTTCACTGTACAGGATCCGCAAGCCGGACCAGGTCAAACTCCGTCTTCCCATCTCAGAGACCCTTTTCCAGATGAACAGGGACCAGCTCCAGAAGTTTGTTCAGTATTTGATCACAGCACACCACACTGAGGTGCTGCCCACAGCCCAGAAGTTGGCTGATGAGATCCTGTCATCCAATTCAGAGATCAACCAAGTGCATGGTAATTCCTCCTCCTCCTCCTGCCTGGGTGGCTCGGCGCCCATTTGCTCTGTGTTCAGGGCCAAGGTGGTGGGTTCACGCTGACGGGGGTGACCGTCGCTTTGCGGTGTTGGTTGCTGCACAGAGGTGGCAGTGCCAGACTGATGTTAATGCAGCGTTGGGACTACATTGGTGTTGGCCACGTGTCCCCATTCTGCCCTCTGTTCTTCTGCGTGTGTTTATCTGTTAAACGTGGGCTTCAACAGGCAAGGAAAGGTAGAGCAGACAGGCTGGTGGTGCACAAGGCACAATTCGGACTAGGATGGAGAAGCTGAGGGTGGAGGAAGGGAGCACCTTTAGCCCCCAACACAGAAAGACATGGTGCGGGGACCCTGAGGAGCAGGAGGTGAAGTGTGGACCTGGCCCCTCTGACGTGTGGGGACACGATGTCAGCCCAGCCCTGCACGTTGCTAAGTCAGATGTGGCTGAGCCTGTGGGAGATAAAGCTCTAATCTCCATGGGTGTTAATTTACTCACAATAAATGAGCACCGCTGGCCTGGCCTGCTGCACAAAGGCAGCAGAGATGTGTCCTGGGGCTTTGTGTTTGGAAGATGCTTTTGACTTTCCCCCACCCCTGAAAACACCAGCTGGGGGATGGTGCCCATCTCAGCCCTGCTCCAGTTGCCCATTAGCCCAGGAGGTGGCCCAGACTCCCTGAGGAGTTGCCCTGAGGCTCTCTTCATCAGCCCAAGCCGGGTGCTCCTGCTGTGTCTTTTCAAGGAGCCCAGGAGCTGAAGTTTGCCCAGGGTCTGCAACAATGTGCCGCTCCCCACCGCGCCTGTCCCACCAGCTGTAGAGCGGAGATAATAAACACTTACGTGCCACGGAAGGGCGTTGTGGGGATTAACACATGCCTGTTAAGTGCTCTGCAGATGAAAAGCCCCATATGCAGCCTAAAATAGGATCTGAACTGGTTGAATCCACATGTAGAGGTGAGGCCAGAGGTTCACCTCCACTGTAGGGGTGATGGCAGCTCTGATCTTATTTTCCCCTCCCTTTATCTGGTGGTTCCTGCTCCTACCTTGGGAGAGGCTTTTGTCCGCTCCGCTGGGCCACATCTGCTGTGTGTGTGGTTGGGCTCTAAATTACTTGCTTTTGAGGGGATTTCCTCATTTTTTGATATTAAAAAGAGAAAGAGGAGCTGTGATACTGCAAGAATTCTGTGATGTCCCTTCCCCTCCCTGTGCTGATCCACTGAAGCTGAGGTTGGGCAAGATCCCTTCTTGGCCATTGCTTGAGGCTGCTTTCTCCTAAGCAGATTGAAGAAAAGCTTTTAAGGCTCTGAATATTTGTTGCTCTAGAGTCAGCAAAAGGCTGGTGATTGAGAATCTTACAAAGATACAGATGTTGGCTCCGGTTCAATATCTGCCTCTTGTTTTCACAAGTGGCTTTAAAAAACAAAGCAAAAATCCTCTGTCCCTTCAGACTTGTGCAAATCCACGCGCTCCAGCGTGTGATTTTGAACTGACAAGAGATGCACTGACTGACCCAGCAGAAGGTGGCACTTATCCGACACCCATGTGGCTGGCCAGCCAGGGTCACAAGCGAGTAAACACCTCTGCAAGCAGAAGAGCCTTGTCTCATCCTGGCAGAGGATGCAGATCAGCTTTAGGATGATGAGATGATCTGGAGATGAACTAAGATGATGTTAAGGTGACGTGAAACTCACAGATGTTGCACCTTTTGAAAAGGAAGGACTCAAAAAACCTCACATTCAAGTTCAGAGTGATGTTGCCCAGGGCTTCGGCTCTTGATCCTGTACAGTGTTGCACGCGTTGCCCTCCTTGGCCGGCCGGTGAAGCACACCACAGTGCAGCTGCATCACACAGCTACTTGAGCAATGACCCCAGGGTGAAGAAGGGCTGTAAACATGAGGGACTGTGTATGTGAGAGCACTTTTGGGGGCTCCAGTTGAAGGGTATCCAATTTTTCTCCCCTATCTTGCCGTTGCCAGCTGTGACTCACACATTATAGAGTCTGATCCTGGGATTTGAAATCCTTCAAAGTTTGCTTTACAGAGAAGTTTGTGGGCTTCTGTGGACATTTCTTGGCTGTTTAGTTCAGACTCTTGGAGTCACACCTTGGTTGAGGCCAAGGTGGCTTTTGGTGGATCAACCTTTGCAGCCCGAACAGTGACCCAGTGTACGGAGTGGACACCTGAGGTTATTACACCTTGGAGCAAGAACAGCCTCTCCAGAAATCCTTTCTTTTTTTCCACCCATTTCTCCTGAGGAGGGGTGTGTTGAGCTTTGGGACTTTCCCACCTGCCTCTGGTCACCCGAAGGTGACCCTTCCACGTCAGTGGTGAGCATGTGGGATGGTGGAGCTGATTCTGCACGTTGGGAGCACCCCAAGCTAGCTGGGGAGTGCCCCTTGTGCAAGGATCTGGTTTTGTAAAATAGGGCTTTCGGGGTGGCATCTGGAGTGGCATCTGGAGTGAGGAGACTGGGATGGGTGTCAGTGCTGCCGTGTCCCCTCCCTGAGTGTGTTCCTGCTTGGGGACAATGTCAGTGAGGTGACATGTCTGGCACGGAGCAAGGCTGCCAGGCTGTCATTGTGCCAGCAAATGTGATCGGTGGCTGCTTGGCCTTTCCCGGTGGGGTGGCTGCTGGGAGCAGCCAGGACCTGCAGCTGGAGAGCTTGGATCTGACAGCCAGGCCTCCAGTGGAGTGAGGAGCATCTCATCTGGTGGTGGCTCCCTTGGCACCCTGCTCCCTCCTCTCTTCTGAGAGCATCAGCCCAAGGCTCATGTTGGTTTTCTGCGGGGCCAGCCCGGCTCTGGGGAAGTGCAAGGTGAGAAAGTGACTCCTGGCCACCAGCCATGGTGGGGTGTGCTGGGGATAGGTGCAGCTTTGCCACTCGGGGGGATCCCTGCTCTACCACCATGAAACGTGGGAAGACTATGTCAAACATGTCCTTCTGAGGTGGGAATGGGCAACAGAGAGTGATTGCTTTGGTGCTGTAAAGTACTGCAGAGAGGGCTGGGAGGTATGCCGTGGTTTAGCTGACGTGGTGGTGGTGGGACATAGGCTGGGCTTGATGATCTTAGAGCTCTCTTCCAGCCTCAATAATTCTGTGATTTTGTGTATCAGAGAGGGCAAGGCTGTGAAAAAGAGCTGAAATGGGCAGAAAGGAGATTGTGCGGGCAAAAGCAAGCAACGTGGAGAAGGGGAAACTCAGAAGCACCAATGAGTCCTGACAGCGGTACTGGTTTTCCTACTCTCACACCGTGGATCCAACACCCAGCAGCAGCGAGTGCGCAGGGTCCGAGCCATCTGGCAAACTTGGGAGGTGACAACCTCTTGTGTTTTGCTTCATGCTTGTGGCGGCTGATTTGAATTTCTTTTAAGAGGAAGACAGAGTCCACACGGGGTGTACAGAAAGAAAGCTGCTGCCTCATCCTTTGCGCCCGATTGGGATGCCTGGGCTTTGGAGTCAAGTGTTGAATTCTTCCTGAGACCAAAAGCAGTTGGTGGCCAAGGAAGGAGAAGAGGCTGATGGAAACCACTGCAGGACCAGAGACAGTGGTCATTAAAATCTTTAATTAGAAGCCTAAAGACAGGAGGGGCAGCTCTGAGGAGTGTCCGTGGGCCCAGAAGATTTGGGGCTTAGAGGTATCCTTCGTGAGTCATCAGTGAAGTCTTCTCCTTCCTTGGGTAAGGATCAGGAGGTTTTGGCAGGCCTCGTGTTTGCAGCTCACTAACTCACCCTGCTTAAGTGGCGCTTGGGCATGGCAGGGAGAGCCGCTGTCCTCGGCCCAGGAGACGTGGTCAGGGTGGTCGGTCTGCCCCATGGAAATGCCAGTGAATCAGACAGTGTCTGGGTGCTCAGCTGATGCCATCAAAAGGCCTGGGATGCTCTTCTCAGCCAGAAGTGGGAAAAGCTAGAAAGCTTCTACTGTCTTGCAGTGCAGGGGCTGCTCCCTCCAAAGACGAGTCAGTGTGAATCACCACGGGGCCTCTGTGGTCCTGCAGGGTCTCAGGAGTTGCCTTGGAGGAGAGGACCTTCAGAAAACTCCTAGGGGGTATGGTCCCTTGGGCTTTGAGATGGGAAACCCAAATCTGCTTGTGCAAAAGCTGTATGGAATCCTCTGCCTCATCTTTGCACTTTTGCTCCAGATGTGTTCTTGACCACCCTGAGCCCTTCCTTCAACTCCTGGGCTAATACCATCCTTCACCAGTTGGCCCATCTAGCTTCTTGAGCACAGCAAGTTGCCTGCCAGGTTGGCCGTGCAGGGAGTCCCTGGCTGCTTGTGCTGTCACACTGAGCCAGGGCTAATGTTTGAGGAGTCCTCAGGCGGTCTTTAACTTTGAGGTCATCCCACGACAGCATCTGGAGGGCAGCACTGGTAAATCTATTTGAAATTCTGCCTTCCTGCTGGGGAGGAGGAGAAGGTCAGGTCTCCCGGGGATTCATGTTCTTGGTTGCTGAGCTGATGTGGATTTAAGGGAAAATAACATACCTGAGTGCTGGAGAGAAAGGCTCCGCTGGTGGCTCTTCCCCCATCTCTTGAAGAGCTGCTGGTGTTGCCAAATGACCCCAGAGCGTGTGTGCAGTGCTTGACAAGTGGCTTCCAAAGACCTGGTACCAGCTGAACCGGAGAGCTACCAGCCACCATGGTGAGAGCAGGTCCGGCCTCGCTTGCCCCATTGCTCTCAAGTGGGTGTGAATCTTCAGGCCACCGTGAAGGCTCCATCCGAGCTGCCTCCCCTCGAAACCGAACCGGGAACCTTGGCAGAGCTTGACTCCTTGCTTTGGTGCTATTTTTACTCTCTCATTAGAGTTCATTTCATTTCATTTCCTTTCTGGTGCCTGGTTATTTTCTCTCTGAGGTTTTTCTGCTGTTTGTTTATTTGTCCGTGTCCTCTCCACCCCCTGCCCTGAGCTGTTCCTTCATGTCTGTTTTCTCTCTGGACGCCAGAGAGGCAGCCTGGAGTTATTCAGCAGCCCACGGCACGCAGTCATGAGATGGCCCTTGTGAACTGCTGCCATCGTGGCCAGTCCTGCTCCGGGCAGCCGCGGCTCAGCCGGCTGGCAGATCCCTCCCCGGCACTGCCGGCCCCGGGGCCAGCGCGGCCAGACCCGGAGCCACCAGCGGGTGCTGGGCACAGTTGGCCAAGATGACCGCGAGGGTTATGCTGGGGTGGCCACCTGCATCCCTGACTTGCTTTTACCATCAGTTTATCAGCTCCAGGCACTGGTTAAAAATAATAATTAGCCCTTTTTCTTTGTGTTGCTGCTCCTGCTGCGGGTGAGATGCTCTGGGAGTGCTTCCCACGCCTCCCAGCTGATGTATCTCCCCTTCTTGGGTTCAGGGTGCACTGATGCCTTGGCATGACCCATGAGGTCCCACCACCTCCTCAGTCCTGGAAACACGCTACTTTCCAGTCCAGGAGTACCCTTTCATTTTCTTCGTGTTGAGCAGCTAATTTCTGATCAAGGTGTTGAATTTTCCATGCCTGGTTTAGCTCCATTTTCTAATCTGTAGTTTTTTCCAGTCCTTATTTCTCAGTCTTTGTGTCAGCCTGGAGAAGTCTCACTTGGCCATCAAACAGTTAAAGCCCAAGCTTGCAGCGAGGGGGGGTGTCCTGCCTGGAGTATGATGGATTGCATTTTTATCTGTGTTTCGACAACCAGTGCAAACGGGGCTGGCGAAAACGCTCCTGCCACGCAAGATGTGCGGTGGTGTTTCCTTAAATCTGAATCCGGCAGGACCAAGATCGAGCACATCTGAAACAGGGCTCTTTGGAGCAGGAATGCTGCTCTATGAGAAATGTGTTACGCAGGCGCTGGGCTGTTTTACATGCCGTTCCCTGCTCCTTTGGAGCTGAGACATGGAATCACTCATCGGCTGCGTCACGGCGTGCCGCTGCCGAAGCCCCTGCGGTGTGAACATTGGCAAGGGGAAGTGGACAAATCCTGCCATTAATATTTAAACCCAGCACAAATCCCGTTGTTTGCTCTTAAATGTTTATCCAGCTCGCCGGCGTAATTGGGCAGCCCATTATCTGCCGGGTTGCGTTGCACGTGTGGGAATCTGCTATTACAACCCTCTCTCTGAATCTTTTATAGGAGAGCAAAATACATTTACAAGGAAATTTGGATTTTATTTGGAGGCGCGGGAGGCGCGTTACTAATTTGGCTGCGGCCCGAACCCCAACGCGCGAAGTGCTCAATGTGTTGCGTGGGAGGAGGAGGTTTTATTTAGCTGCACGCTTCTTGCCTTGCTGCTTGGGCTTTCCGTTGCTGATGCTATGTGCGAGCAGCCGAGGGTAACCCAGGGAACCCCAGAAAAATGCAGCCACTTTTTGCATCTTCTCAACTCCTCTACCTTCATCTGTCACAGGGGCCTCGGTGGGGGACGAAGGATGAGATGAGCTTAGGTGGGATGGGTCACCCCAGGCAGCCATGCCCTCCTGGTCCCTATGGATGCAGCCAGGTGACCCCAGAGAGGCAGCTGACATGATCTGGCCAGTCTGGAGAGCTGCAGCTGGAAGCGGCGGGCGAGGTGGTGGAGAGGAAGATATTAAGAGCGGGAGCGTCTGGGATACCTTGGCGATGGGGCCGGATAAGCGCTTGTGGTAGACAGATTAGTCATCGGTTCCTGATAGGGGATAATCGCTGGCTTGTCTGCTTTTTATCTGTGAGATAAGGATGGGGTTGGGGGAGGGAAAAGCTGAGGTGGCTGGGATGGACTGTCCCTGGCGTGGTGGTCTCTTGTGTTGTCTCAGTGGTGGCAGGGGAGCAGGATCAGGGCACGCAGTGGCCTGTTAGGTGAAAGTCCCCGTGCTCGTTCAGGGGCTGTGATTTCCTTTCTGCTGCTTCAGCTCCCATCCCAATTACGTGGTCGTGTCAACTGTAAATTATTCTGCAGAGGGAGCAGCAGCATCCTGTCCCTTCAGCACAGTGCAGGCTGTGCCTCGAGCTTTTGGGCAGCGACTGTTAGCAGAAATTAAAGGAATTTTGTAAAGGACATTAAATACAAATAGCTGCATCTTAACAGGTCAGGAGCATTCTCAGGCTTTGCTGGAGGAGCAAAACCCCTCAGGTTGATGTCCTCTTGCTTACAAGCCACAAAGAGACAGTCTCCCTGCTGAGCAGTCATCCCAGAGCTTGATTTTCATGAATTGCGTTTGAGCTCCTGGTTCAGCAACGTGTGGGGCTGGGGTGTGCGCAGCATCCCGAGCTGTCTCATGTGAAAGGGATGTCTGCTCCCCAAGCAGATCCCACTCAAGCAGGGAAGGCATCGTTAAGATTTAATTGGGAACGTGTCAGCTCCAGCATCCCTCGGCTGTCAGTGCAGCACATCACTCTTCTCATGCCGACTCCCTGTGCTTGAGAGGGAGACGAGATGGGAGAAGCAGAACAAAGTGGTGCAGAGCATCCTCCAGTTGTACCAGGACCTCCTTGGCACTGGTTTTCCCCAAGGGGTTTCTGCAGAGCAGGACTTATAAGTGGAGAGGTGAGAAGCTGAGTCTCTGTTCCCTTTTGTGCTCCTGGCTGCTTGCTGGAGCTGTGCTGCTGCCTGCCCTGCAAGCACAGGAAGCTGGGGCACTACTGGGAGGCTGGGCGGTGCTGGGGGGGAAAAATGGGAATTGAAAAGAGCCAGGTAAGGGGAGGTGGATCCAGGCTGTTGTTTAAAGCACTTGTGGGGTGGGTGGTGGGTTTTTTTTTTTCTTTCTGGAAGATGAAATAGATCCTGTGAACAAATGTGTGTGGCTGCCAAAGGCCCCGCTCTGGTCACAGGTTGCTCTTCGAAGGATTGTTCCTTTGCTGGTCCCAGTGGAGGGTCTCTCCCAGGCAGCTGTGCTGATGCACAGAGCCTCATCCCCTGTCCTAAAGCAAATGGGGGGCATGACCAGGTGTTTAACCTGGGGCTCTGGAGCCCCTGTGCAGTGGTACCTTTGTTAGACTGTTCCTAAGGTGGGGAAGGGCTTGTGGTAATTGGAGCTTTACTGATGCTTAAACAAACTGGTGATGTGGAGCAGGACGAGGAGCCCCCCAGGCAGTCCCTGGAGCTGGGCAGCGCTCCGGGCTCTGCAGCTGCTCTGCCTGTCCCCCCGGGGCTTTGAAGGAAGCAGGTCCCTGCTTTTCCTCAGCCTCACTTCGCATGGGGGGCAGAGGGAGAGGGGCTAGGCAATAGCCCTGTGGCCGGCATCCCTCCTGCCGGCCGCTGCCACGATGCTGCCAGCTGGGGCTCGCTGCTGGGCAGCCTGGTTGGTCTTCCCTCACCTGAGCTGATAAAATAGAGCTGGATCCATATAAAATAGAGGTAGGCTCACCTTTTGCTGGTGGCACGGCTGACCCAGCTTCTATAAACATGGTTGTCTCTCTTCTCCTTCCCTGTCCCCCCAGGTGCTCCTGACCCCACTGCTGGGGCCAGCATCGATGATGAGAACTGCTGGCACTTGGATGAGGAGCAGGTCCGAGAGCAGGTGAAGCTGTTCCTATCTCAGGGAGGGTACTATGGCTCGGGGAAGCAGCTCAACTCCATGTTTGCCAAGGTGAGGAGGAGCAGGCTGCTCTCTTTGCTCGGCGTGTCACGTAGCCGACAGCTCGCTGGCTGTCCTGGCAAGGTGCCCGTCACAGCTGGGAATCTCTGCTCCAGTGCCTTCTCACCCGGTCGTGGAGCAGGCGGTTGTAATCCAGGCTCTGGGTCAGGCCTGGGTTGTCTCACTCACTCTCCTAGCAGGTGCCTTTCCTCCCACACAGGAGGGATCACCGTGGTCCCTGTGCAAGGAAGAGCTTTCCCCCATCTCCCCATCAGTACAGTGGGAGGAAGGCCAACCCTGCAGAGCCTACTGGGACCATGGAGAGGTGGCACAGGCTCTTCTCTTTCTTTGCAGAAGGGCCTTGTTTTCATTTTCTTGATTGCTTGGTCCTCTTCACAGCCCTAGGCTGTGGCTGCTACTCCTTGGAACTCCAACCAGCTCCATCACAGCCATTGCATGAGCGTTAAACAATGTATGACTATACATTTTACACCCATATATATGTATAAATTTACAGGCTGGACCCCCAGACCGAGGGAGCTGTGGGTTGCCAGACAGGTGTCTAAAGCACCTCCAAGTGCTTTATCTCACCAAAGACCTTTTCTCTGTCCTTTCAAGGTGCGGGAGATGCTGCGCATGAGGGACTCCAACGGGGCCAGGATGCTGACGTTGATAACGGAGCAGTTCATGGCCGATCCTCGGCTCTCGCTCTGGAGGCAGCAGGGGACGGGCATAACAGAGAAGTGCCGGCAGCTCTGGGATGAGCTGGGTAAGGGTCACCACCTTGCAGAGAGCAGCAGCCGGGGTGCCTGGGCTGCCAGGCCAGTGGACATTGTCCCAGAGGCCTTTGGGGCTCTCTTCTTGGGACA
>JAAGNO010030622.1:0-10651 GCA_033439905.1 Ceryle rudis
CTGTGTGACTTGATCTAGGTGATCCTGCTCTGGCAGGGGGGTTGGACTAGATGATCTTTCCAGGTCCCTTCCAACCCATAACATTCTATGATTCTGTGATTCTATGTGAAAGAAACCACTGAGAGAACAGGTTTTATTTAAGGCTTTGGGCAACCTTATTACCATTTATAAATACCTAACTTAAGGTGGTCTTCACGAGATGGACCGTGACCTTTCTCAGAGATGACAAAGAAGAGGTTTAGCAGACACAAATTGAAATAACAAATATGGATTACATATCATAGAATCATTGGATCGTTTAAGTTGGAAAAGACCCTTAAGATCATCAAATCCAACCACAAACCATAAACTTTGCTTTAAGTGAAAGTACAATCACTTAAACCTTACAATTTCCCCCAGGGAGAGAAAGTATAGTGTTTTCAAAGGTACAGGATAAATTCTCATGCGAAGCATGATATCCTGACAGAATAACAGAGGAGGAAATCTAGGTGTCCTGTTCTCCTGTAGCTGACTCTGAAGATAACAAAATACTAATACTAGAGACAGTCTTAGCAAGAAGATCCGTGATGGAACAGAGGTACTTGTCAGAGGTGACATGCTTGACATATCTGGCTTTTTACTGTGAGACTGGTGAAATACTGGAACAGGGACCTAGGGATCTTATGGCATCTCCATAAGAACTCACTGGATGTGGACCTGAGCAACGTGATGGAAGGTGATTTTCTTTGAGCAGGGAGTTGACCAGTTTTCATTTATATGCCATTATTACATTCCCACAGTTTCACCTATTTGCTATCTTAACACCCAGTTAAATTGTGCTGGCAAGATACTTGCTTATTCATCTTTGTCCAATTTAAAATTAAATAATGTTTTGTGCTGTCAGACTGATAGCAATTTATCTTCACTAATGCAACAGATATTAGGGCAGATGATGTAATATGGACTTCTTGTCCCTTGTTACAAATTCACAAAAAAAATATTTTTTTTTTTTCTATTTCGTGAATGTTTTCGTATACGATAAGCACAATTTCTTATACTGTTATGGTTGCCACAACTGTGTATTGCAGTTGTGTGGCTTTGGGTAGATTTCAATTTTGGATGCCAGAGGCCTTTCCCTCTTACTCTATTGGATTCTTTAAAATGTCTGTTTATGTCAGAACACTGCCCATACATCATTAGCCTGTTCTCTCCCACTCCATCAAAAATATGGTGGACGTCTTCAGCTTTTAACCAGTCATAAATTTCTTTATGCCCCCATTCTTTCTTCATTCTCTTTTAAAGAGTGTATTAATCATATTCCATTTTTATGCTGAGTGCACTGTATTTCAAATGTCTTCTGTACAGCTTTATATTGGCCTCTTCTTCCCAAGTTAACTTAAAATTAGAAAAAGCATAATCATGCTCAGAACTGGCTACTGACAAATATTTTTCTACATGTACTACCTTCTGCTGGTATCTGTTGCAGTTAGTTGTACTTTTAAAGAGAAATTATTTAGATAATTTTCTGAAGTCAGTGATAAAGATGGGTACATTTTGAAATGGCTAACTCACCTGGTATCCATCACAGTATCTACTTGTGTGTAGATCTCTTGACATTCATGGACTCAGTTATTTCTTTGTCATCACTCAACAAGATACCAGAAGGATAATGCCAGGAAAATGAAACATTTCCCCAATATGCAGAAACATGAGACAGTGAAGAACAGAATAAAAGCAAAGTCTATTTAAATAGAACGGTAAAGAAAAGACTATCAAAAGTATTATTTTGGTTTTCAAGCTTGAGCTCATAACCAATTTTTCATGTACCAGTTGAATATTTTGATACTGGGCTGTTAATACTTCAGCCTTATCTACTCTATCTGTCTGTATTTTCCTTTCAGTTTGTGTTGTTTTTTTGTTTGTTTGTTTATTGTTTATTCTTTGCTTGTTTGTTTATTTTATTTTGTTCTCTACACAAGGTATATTTTTTTTCAATACAAAATTACAATCTTTTTAAAATTCTCAACATTTTCCATTAAATGTAATATTCTTGGTTCTTGTTTCTAGCCAGACCAGATATTTGCTAGTCCATCTTACACCTCCTATTCAGGAATTAATCACTTTAACACAGTGTTCAAGAAATTTTCTTCAGAATTCCTATTTCTAAGAGGAATTTACCAGATCAGAGTTCATGTACTAATGAATGATAAACTTTTTTTTCCATGCTCTTTCCATTTTTTTTTTTTTTTTTTTGTGATTGTAGAAAGGTTTGGCTTAATAGTCTGAAAGAAATTCTGAAATTTAGTTTTTGGAATTAAAATCTGAAAATAATGCCCATCATAATTTCTGTGCCTGTCACTGTCTGCTGGATAGTTAAGTTTTCATTTTCTGAATGCTTATCTCAGGAGTAAGTCTATGTCAAATAGACAATATGTCAAAATACCATTAATTTTCTTCTCCATCCTCTCATGAGTATCACTTTTGCAGTTGGAGGTGAACCAGAATTGCAAAGCACTAAAACTTCACATTTTTCTTGCTGCTTGTACAAAGTTTTCCAACCATGGGTAGCAGCAACATATTGTGCTATTGAAATCCTCAGAGGTGCTGCAAAATTTGTCCTTTGATTGCTCAGTTCTTTGGTTAGGCTGTATAAAAAGGTATGTATTTAGAATATTTGAATACTTTTAAAACCTCTAGATGCAGTATATGTAGGCTATTTGAATTAAAGGATAAAAGTGATAAGCAAAATGGTTTTGAAATGGTGATAGGCAAAGTTATTAGGAATTAATTAGCAAACAGCAGAATAACTAACTGTTAGGGTGCCTTTTTATCTCTGCTTTGGTATTTGCATGGGATCTAACATTTGTGCTAATTAGCAGATCAAATACCTTTGTAAAGTAGAGGCATCACTGGTCAGGATGATACCTTTCACCAGTTTCTGTCCCCATATTACCACAAAACACCTCAAGCCAATTGGTAATTAATTACTTCTTTCTGATATACGGTATTATTTTAAGCTCTTCTTATAAAAAGCTTTAAAAGCATCTTTTTTTTTTTTGAAAATAGATCATAAATAAGTAAGATGGGATTGAAACAATAGCTTATCTTTGTTGATCCGATACAGATGCTGAAATACATGGGAGCAGAGCTGAATTAAAACACTATTGGTTATAAAACACAAACTAATTTGTTCCATGCATCCTTGCCAGGCTGCCCTCTGTAATCCTCTCTTTTTCTCTTTTGGTCATCACTCTTAGAGGTTCCTTGGCACAAGCATTCGTAAATTCTGCTCAAAATTACGATTTGGCATTAGTATTACTCTTCTTCAAGTTGTTTCCTTTCAAGATAGATGTTTTTCTGCTTTTCAGGCTTCTGCAGTGCCACCCTTGCCTCAGCACAGAGGCTGCTTTTCCCCAGCAGCCTGGAAAGCCTTGTCCTCAACCATTCTTTCTCATGCTGTTTCCTCTGGCTGGTGTGACACACATCCATTATATAAAAGAGCATGCAGCTTCAGTTTCTTTGGTCTGCAAGTACAGCTGTGCTGCTAAATGCATTTTGGACATATGCCAACACCTGGTTCTTTATGGTTTAAATGCTACTTTTTCCACTAGTAGAGCCTGCTTTTAAATAGAAGCATCCTATGGTTATGGATGCTTTTTTTTTTTTTTCCCCCCATCTGTCAAGGGTACTGGATAAAAACTTAAAATTCTTCAACTACAATATGTCACTGAGTATTCCTCACCCCCAGTTTGCAGGATGATTGCTGTTTTGTAGCATTCCATTAAAAAAAGCAACAACCGTCTTCTGATTTTTAAAATCTTTACATGGTAGGTGATCTGGTAGATTTGATTTTGTCATATCTAACTTTTAAATATGTTGAAATACTGCTTGCATTTATTTATTCATATTTAAAATGGTGAGAAAAGAGCTGTCTTTTTAATACAATGTTATTTGTCAGGTAATTTGACAGAATATGCATATGTATGTGCATGGCACAGCAGAGGTTATACATGGAATGTTTCACCGGATTACTTGCCTGGCAGAGTTTTATTTCATTTTCTATCAGGTTTTCTAGGTGGATTATAACACATTGTTTAAAACGGAAAGCAGTAAATATATTGTTATTAGAAACAAGTGTCTTAAAAACAAGGATAAATTTTCCCCCTTCTCCTCTCCTTATGCAAAGCCATTTCAAGATGAGAAGAAAGTAATCTAGGGTATTACTTTTTAACCTGTGCTGCTTATATAAATGTGGTAGAATTGAGGTAAGATTGCAACAGATCTTGTTAAACTAAGTTAATATTTGGTTTTATATAGTTTTCCTAAAAAGTAAACTTTAGATGACTGCCATTGCATGTATCATTAAAGCATCAATCACTCCATTTCTTTTACATAGGAGAAAAAACAAAAGTAGTTACAAAAAAAGTTTTAAAAGTCCTCTAGTCCCCACAAATCCATGCAACTTTCTTTACCATCCTTTATTTTCCAAGACAGCCTAATAGAAGCTCTAAATGAACCTGCCACCTGTCCCGTGTTTATTCAATAGCAGATCATCCTTTACGTCTTTTTTGTTCCTTACAATCTTGTTCCAGATTAAATAACATCCCATGTGTCTTATTTGAAAAGCAGGCTGGCGTCTGTACCCTTAATACTTTCCAGGATTTTGAGAATGCACATTAATTTTCCTTACTCTTTGTGCAGCATACAATGCATTTACTGATTTTTTTTTAAGAACTAAAAGAGATCAAACAATTTTGATTCTTTCATAAACTGTCACTCAGTCTTGCAGCCTGACATTTTATGACAGATACAAAGTATGTAACTATAATTTGATTAGAAATTCCTACATTTTTGTTTAATTTAAAATATTTGTTAGTCTTTCTTTAGATTTGGGCTCTATTGTCTGATGGTTATGGATATATGAATGCACATGCACATAAAGCAAAAATAACATTTTCTAGTAACAACTGTTTATTTGAAACTCATTCTGTTTAAAATGTCTACTTTATAAAGGCTTCATGGAGGAGTTAAGGAATTCTTGAACGTGTATCACACTGTGTTGACAAAATGTAATTAACTACCCAAAGTTCAAGCACTGTGAATCATTTGGCATATTATTTTTTCTTTTTTTCTTTTTTCTTTTCTTTTTCTTTTTTTTTTTTTTTTTTATGTGAGATAGTTTCTAAACTGAAGAATGCCACCGCTTACCTTCTCACTTAAATAAACTTAAATGTCCTTGTTACACTTCTCACCTCAGTTTTAAATTTACGTGCTGAAATCCTGGTTCTGCAGGAGTCAGTGGGTATTCTGCTAATGATTTCGGTGAAGCCACGATCAAACCTCTTTTCTCCTAGGCCAGTATTCAATCCCCTTTCAAGTCCCCAAAGCTGAAAAATAACCCAGCATTAATGACTTTTCCATTCTTTTACACAATGTCAACATGAATCCTGTTGCTAAACATGCAACTGTATGAAGTTTTTTATGACTAAGCATTAGTTGAAAAGCATTTCTCAACTGATATGCATTATTTTAAGCAAAATTTATTGAATTGTCTTGAACAGTCGGAAAGTAAGAGCAGCAACTTAGTGCTGAAGATGTGAAATTGTAGTGTTGCCTGGGGTTGTTGTGACTGAAATGTGACCCTGCACTTGGTCTTGTTACACCTCATATAGTTGGCTTCATCCCATTGATGCAACTTGCCCAGATGCCTTAGCAGAGCCTTCCTACCCTCAAGCAGATCTACTCTCCCAGCCAATTTGCTGTCATCTGCAAACTTGCTGAGGATGCACTTGATCCCCTCACCTAGATCATTGATAAAGATACTGAAGAAGGCCAGCCCCAAAACTGAGGCCTGGGGGACACCACTGGTGACCAGCCACCAACTGGACGTAACTCTGTTCACAGCAACTCTCTGGGACCAGCTGGCTAGACAGTTTTTAACACAACGAAGAGTACCCTTGTCTATGCCATGAGCCACCAGCTTCTCTAGAAGAATGCTGAGATGTCTAGCAGAAACCATGTCAAAGGTTTTACTGAAGTTCAGGTAGACAATGTCCACAGCCTTTCCATCATCCACTAGGTGGGTCACCTGGTCATAGAATGAGATCAGGTAGATCGAGCGGGACCTAACTTTCCTGAAGTCATGCTGGCTGGGCCTGATCTCCTGGCTGTCCTGCACTTGCCATGTGAGCTCATTCAAGATTAATTTCTTCATAATTTTTCTGGGTACTGAGGTCAGACTGACAGGCCTGTAGTTCCCCAGATCCTCCTTCCAGCCCTTCTTGTAGTTGAGTGTCACATTGGCAATGACAACAAAGATTAAGGGAAGCTTATAGAATAAATTCTTCAGAAGCTCAAAGGTAAGAAATCAACGTACAAAAGATGCTGAAGTACCTGAAATATTTTCTGATTGAGAAACACTCCCAATATCTGCCCATTTTATTCCTGCATGAATCAAGTATAATCACTAACTTTCTTCTCTAGAGAGTAGAAAAATGAAGGAGGCATCTTGCGATTCATATTGGAAGAGGGAAAAGAAAACAGCATATGTCTTACTTTGCATTGGAGGAGAAGTGGCATGGTGTCATGGAGTTTCTTGTCATTCTCACTCTTCCACTGTTTGCTTATCTAAAGATAAATTATGCAAGAATTAGAAATTATGCATGCCCTGAAGAAAGAAAATGGAATAAACCTTGTCAGTAAAGTTCAAATTCTTATTTTAGACTCCCTAAAAGTATATAGTTTTCAAACAACAGGAGTTAAGATGGATTTTTTTTGACCTAGCTGATAATTTAAATAAAGTTTTAAGTTAGCATCCAAGTTTATCAAACTTTAAGGTTGTCATACATAGAATTCGTTCAGAGTGCAGTAGATAGGTAGCAGTAAGATACTGGCTTGGTGATTTACAGGAAGATAATTGAGAAGCATTTCCAAAAACTTAAATTGATGTGAACTAATAACCTTTAAAGAGGATTTGTGGGAGTCAAGAGTTACTATTATACCATTTTTTATTATTTCAGTATTTCAGTGGGAATAAAATGACTCAATATTTCAATGGTAAAAACTGTTCCACAACAGAATTATATTTCCTTTCAATTATTGTTGCAATACATTCCAATACAGACTGAAAATCTATTAGAAAATGCTGTAACTATGTCAGTGAGGTATCATCATAAATATCTTTTGGCTGGGAATTCGGGTGGTTTTGTGTGGTTGAATTTTTCTTTTTTTCTCTCTCTTTTTTTTTTGGTTTTTTTCTTGTGTTTGTTTGTTTGTTTGTTTTGTCTTGTTTTTGTTGGTAAGTTGTTTTTTTTTTTAATGTATAAATCCCTGGCTATTGAATTCTGGTTTCTTGAATGTTGTCTTCATCCCACAAACAAATTTCTCAGGGATTTTTTTTTTTTTTTTTCTGTTTCTCAAATACAAATACTTCAAGACCACGAATTTCCTGATCACTTCTTTATTCCAGACTGAACCACCCTATTTTAATCTCCAGAAACATAATAGAAGGAGATGTCAGTGCAGCACTTCTATACTAAATTTGAAACATTCAAAGGCTTCCTCAGGACTCTATCAAGTTAATTTGGCTAACTCTGTGACACACCTAGTACTAGTATAGGACAGAGAAGTTATCAAATGAGACTGTCACCCACAGCAGTGGAAAAGTGAAGATGAAAGAAATCTGTGCCAAAACTGAACATAGAAAATGGTATTAAAAAGAAGTGGGTGGTAAGGGCAACAACTTGTCTTTTGAGGTTGTGAACTTGCATATCAAAGACAACTTTTTCAGTGTTTTGTATTACGGTTGATGACTTCTGTCATGAATGTTGCATGTAGCCATGCCACTCCAAGAAATATGCCACTGATTGACAAATAATAAGGAAGACTGTCTAGGATCATCTGGCTTTGCACTCTGCAAATTAAAAACTAGAAATAGAGTTTAGAGATTAAAATGTTTCTGTACACTGAGCAGCATCTTTAACATTGCTTAAAACACTACTAAAATATTAAAATTCAGGCACTGACTACTAACTAGATTTTTTGACCTAAAGGATGCATGGCCTGACCATGCTGCTCCCAGTCCATGTGAGATACTGTAGCTAGCTTCTGTAGGAAGGAATAAAGCACAGAAGAAGCAAAGAGCTAAAAAGAAGTGAGGATAATCATTTTAGCCCAATGTGTGTAGAACAGTGAAGAACAGAAGTGACACAGCTGGTAAAACTGAAAAAAGCCCCAAACCTTTTTGCTGGCACAGGGGCTAAAAGTGTGGGTTTGTGCCTGGCTAAGCTGTGTGCTGATCATTATAGTAAATCTTTTGTAGACTTTGGATTCTAGGTCAGCCCAAGTCTCTTGGAGAAACTGAGCAACGCAGAGGATAAACCAATGGAAGATTAAAGGAAGATGAAAGTTTTAAACTTCAATTTCAGTCCAAAGCATCTGTTCACTGCAAGAGGATCTGACTACTTAAGAAGTCTGAAGTTTCTTTTTTTTTATGCTATAGAACAGGACGAACAGTTACTTCTCTGTGCGTAAAGGCAGAACAATTATGTAAACATTTTTTTTTCTCCAGTTTGTTTACAGAAAGATAGACTAAGTCAAAGTCACTTCAGAAAGCAAGTTACTGTCCTTTCAATGTGGAGTTATATATTTGAAACCACCATTTTTTCTGTACGCAATGGTAAAAATTTGGTTATCAAACTGCTTGTATTTGTCAGTGTATGGAAATATTGAGGACTTTGTCAGTATATAATGCTGAAAAAGAAATTCCTCCTAAAATTCAGAGTCCTGAAGAGGACTCTGAAATGGTAAATTATTTGAACTCTGCTTTATATAGCTTGTGTATAAGGAGAAACACCTCAGCTACTCTAATGATGATGCCAAGGAAGTAGATAGATTTCTATATTTATGCTTCATTCTTTCTGCTGACAGTTGTAGACTGTTAAAATACAAATCAATAATAACAATGCTATGGAGAGCTGTTGGCATTAAGTACTGGTCTTGAAATGCAAATATTGCATGTTAGACATTTACAGATGCACGTGACAAGATGGATAGTTTCTCCTTCTGCTTCTGGCGGGGTAGCATAATAGCAGTGAAAAAACCCACCTTGAATTTATTTTCCTGAGTCATTATGGTGCTTGTGGAGTAGAGACGGTACTTGATGGCAATACAGATTTCCTCCCCTGCCACCAGATGCTTCTGCCTTGAGAAGGGAAGTGCTGTGGGCAGCATCCCTGTTCTCAGATCTGTCATGAATTCAAATAATACATCAGGGGTTGTGATTTGTATACCTCTCTTTATGGTAACATTCTGAGTGGTCTGTAGGTGTATAGCTGTGGCATGAAACATAAGACCTGCTTAATTACTTTTATTTGAGCTAGTACACTTCTTCAGAGACAGGAATGAGCTTGGTGAGTGATAGTTCAAGCAAAAAGGGAAGTTCTGTGAACAATTTAAGAGCAAATCCAGAGTGGAATAGATAACTGGGTCATGACATAATGGACTTCTAGGGAAAATGCCTGAAGTGATAGGCCATCTTCTTGGTAAACGCTGAAATGCCTACAGCTTTAGCATCAATGGGAGACAAATATATTAATAGGGCTGTGTAGCTGTAACTCCAGGTATTTTGTACACTGTGGGAAGACTGGAGTAAAGGGAGGCTTAGCTGATTTTTTGCCTGCTTACAAAACTAACAGTGTTCCATGGAGGGCTTGGTACTAAATACTTGGAAGCTTTCTGATGCACAGGACATAGCCACACAGAAAAGTGGAAAGCTCATTTTCTAATGCAGACTCTTTCATTACTGGTTTGATGTCAGATATAATAGTCTGCTCTTTTGCAGACTCGACATAGAAAATTGAGTATTCCTCTTTCATTTCTTTAAGGTAGACATAAAGAGAAAATAAAATTCTATTTTAGAAGTCATTATTTTTTCGTTGTTGGTTCTGCTTAGCACTGTTATACATTCTCCATGAATGCCAAGAAAGCAACATCATATTTGAAAGTGTGTAGCGCAGAGGAATGCAGGGTAAAAAAGACTGGTAACATAGCTACATCTGTACACTGGTGAACAGAAGTAAAAATGCATTGAAAAAATTGTTACAGATAAACAGATCCTAAAGCAGACAGGACAACTGGATACATTAACGTGAGCAAAGAAGCACCCTGGTTTTAGAAGGAGTCACAGGCTCTTGCAACTGCTTAACTTGCCTAAACCTGACAACATTCAGATCCATGTTTCACTTTTTCTGTCTTTAATACCTGCCACAGGAGGCTGAGTTTATAAGCCATGAAAGTATCTCATGGAAACTAATATGACTGCATGGCTCAACATACAGAAAAATTTCCAGGAGTTCAAAATTCATTTTTTTCCCATAGTAATCATGATGTTTTCCTTGAGTAAAAGTGGTTGCATTTAGAATTGAGCCTCTGAGACTAGAATATGACAAGGTTTTCCTAATCCTTGTAGAAATTGAGATGCTAAAAATGAGACACTTCAGAGTATGCTCTCAGGATATAAGATTTAAATGGGCAAGAACCATTAGACTCACAATGACTTTCTGATTTCTTGCAGTGCAAAGATTCTGTGGGAGGAGGTCTGCAGAATCAGGCCCTTCATGAGCTTGATAAATTTCACTAGTCTCTTCTTGCTTTGAAAAGGATCATCATAGCA
>JAAGNO010030623.1:0-28105 GCA_033439905.1 Ceryle rudis
TCTATTACATAAAGCACTATTGGGTTGGGATTTTTTTCAACCCTCCAGCTCTTTCACCTTTTCATCAAGTATCCTTTTTTGGAGGTACTGTGAAATGCCTTGCCCTGAAAACTAGAAATGCCTCAGTTCATCCTCTGTGAAACACAGCAAACAGATAAAGCCAACTTCAGAGTTGCCCTGAGCAGAGATGGCAGTTCAGTACTTGAAAGCACCACTGGAAATATTTGCAAGAACCACCATTTTATTATGCAAACATATGAAATACAGTAACAGCTTAATCTTATTCTCATTGGAGTCAGTGGAAGTTTTGCTATTTACTGAAACAGGAAGCAGATCAAACACAAGAAGCTTGATCATCTAAGCTCATTTACCACTGTGCAAATAGCACTTGATTAATTCCAGGTACCACTGTAAAACACAGAACAGCTCTGCATGGGAAAAAGCAAAGCCTCACTCTTCACAGGGATAGAGAACTTTCCCCCCACAGAAACCCTGAGAACAATCCATCATGCCTCAGTGTGCCAGTCCTGGTCAGAGCGCTACAGGACGGGACTCTCTGGCTCACACACACTGAGCCATCAGGACTCGAGTCTCCATATAACACATCTTGCAGACACACAAGTAAATACCACTAAAAATATGATATACATGTATATATAAACCAAACCAGAAATAAGGCACATCCTCTCCTCCTTTTCTGCTTAATAAAGTACCCCGAGGCTTAAGTCACTACTTTACAGTATCTTAAAACTCATGCAAGTAGAAAACCATGCCAAGAACAACTGTGAACAATTATGCTATCCTAACATAAAAATCAGGTTAGCTTTCATGACTACAAAATCTGCATGTAAGATATATGTATGCTTTATATATTCAAAAGCAATTTAAACATTGTAAAAGCAAAGGGACTACTCTTCTAATTCCTTGGGTAAATACAGTGTTCGTTGAAATACTGCAGATGTATCATTCATTATATAGTTGCTCATTTCAAAGGAGGTATGCAATTTTTTTCTTAAAAATACAAAATATTTTATATTGCTTTTGTTACTAGTTAAAAAAAAGGTAGAATGTGTTGTAAAATACGCTAATTAGGAACTTAAGCTAAAATTAATCAATTATTTGTGGTAAATAGGCCCAATTACATGAGCTTTCAGAGTACAGTATTATATTCCATACAAAAATGCCAAAATAGATTAAAAAACCGTCTGTGTAAAATAAAAGTTCAGAACAATATGGAGCAGGGACACAACATAAAAGGTTAAGCAACACTGCTGATGGCAAAAGGTTTAACCTACTTTACACAAATACAGGAGATACGTGATTTTTTCATGTAAATTCACAACTTTCCTTGACAAACTGTAAGACAACTATGAATGTCAGGTTTTTAGCAAGCATGTGCTAAGTACCATAAGCAAAGGATATCTTAAATATTTACCTTTTAAGGAGAAATGTGACTTAGCCTGTGTTTATCCCACATACTCCATTAAAACGCTTACTCTGTTCCAGATTCTTTTCTGGGGGTACCAACCCAGGCTGTGAAACTGCATTAAAATGACAAATTCAAGAATGATTTTGTTTCAAAGAATGGTGTAACGGTTTGATCTTATTTTCAACTTCTTTGTTTTCAATTTTTAATTTTTTAATCTTTTCTGTTATTCCCATGGTAATACTGCAGCAAGTGTTGAGCTCTAAGCTGTCAAATGGCCAACTTTTAGACTGGATTCAAAAAGCTTCCTACCAGACTTATACAAATCCCAGGCAGTAGAGATGAGTAAGACTGCAAAAATCTTCTCATCTAAGTCACCCTCCTTCCAGGGCAAGACCATGTTGTTGATACACTAATGCCTCCAACTAGACACTTTCACCAATCATGAAGGATTCTCACATCCACTACAGGAGCTACGCAGTGAAAGTTGCAACATTAAATGACAAAGTCTGTTAAAATTCTCTTTAGGCACTGACATACAGAAATGAACTGGGTTTAGTTCACCAGAACATGCCCTTGTCGAGAGGTTTTGAAATGCTCATTAACTTTATGACTTCCTAAGCCATCCTGTTTTGGTGGGTATGACTGTGTAGACAATCTCAGAGTTTCAATCACTGCAAAAGGATAGCCATTTAACCTACACGGTATCAGTAGCGGATGCTGTGCTGCAGATACTGCACAGTATCAGCAACACCAATTTACAGGGTGGCTTTTTATGTTTAAGTCCTCGGTGACATTTCAAAAAAAAGGTATTTGGGAAAAAAAAAAAATAAATCCTCTTTCCAGTACCTTAAAATAATGGTTATCTTTAAAAGAAAAAAATATATATAAACCTAAGAACTTGTATTTACAGAGCTATTACGAGCACAGATTGCACCACAGTTAATAGCACTTTTGATTATGACAGTATAACTCTCCTGTAGAAACTCTTGTTCTTGAATACTCCTTAGGAAATAAAGCCTTCACTACAACTAAAAAAGTCTTAACCAATATATTAGACTTGCTTTTCAAGGCTGTATTGAAAACCAAACAGTCATAATATTAATTAGTGGCCTAAAGTTAAATCAACACAGCACAGCATAGGCCAAAGACTTGCGCCCTAAAAACCTCTGTGCAAATTTCTATGGTTTTTATTTTCTCAGTACCATTAGATGTACCTGACACTTAGCTCATTCCACAGTATCAGGATGTTTATGACAAGAGTGACTGAGCTGATACAACTTTCTATAAGTAAAGAAGAAGAAGCCAGAAAAGAAAAAAGAATTTTTGTGAAAGGTAAGGACAATGACAAGAAAAGGAGGACTCCAATTAAAGGACTTCATTACATATTCCTTGCTGTTTTTTCATGTCAAAGAGCTTAACCATTGAAGATGTCCCTTTTCTCTTTTTGTACTACAGGTAGAAGAAATACTGGATCATTGATGATAAACTTCTGTGCTCAGCAGAGCTGTTCTTCAACTGGAAGTACCACACAGACTGCTTTCCTGTCTCACTTTAATACGGCATGACCTCAGTCACTTCCATTTTCAGCACCAAAAGTTGTCCAGCCCTACAATTCTTTGTCCCTTGAATGGTTAAGCCACTTGGCAACTGGCATTTGTAATTATCTGAAACTGTGCAGAGTTTCTACTATTTTGTAATGTTACCAACCCCAAGGAAGCAGCATCTTTGCTTTACAATACAGAATAAGACTAATCTGTATCATGATGCTACTATCATCTAGATGAGTCATACTTGGAAAGGACATAGGGCAATGGGTTTAAAGTAGAAAGGAGGGAATTTAGATAAGAAATAAGGACGAAGTTCTTTACCAGGAGAGTGTGGGAGCATGGGAACAGGGTGCCCAGGGAGGTGGTTGAGGCCCCATCCTTGGAGACATTCAAGGTGGGGCTTGACAGAGCTCTGAGCAACCTGCTCTAGTTGAGGATGTTCCTGCTCTCAGCAGGGGGGTTGGACCTCTGGAGGTCCCTTCCAGCCCAGACATTTCTGTGTTTCTATGTTTACTTGCAGATTAAGTAGAGCACCCACACCAGACAGTGGGGCCAAGAGAATACAAGAGCAAAATGCTTTTTTAGATTTTTGATCAGCAGTAAAACCAATAGTATGACTAAAACCTTAGAAATTACTAAAATTAACAGAAGACCTAGGAGGGGTGACTCTCACAACAGAAGAAATTAAAGAAAGACTTCCCTTTGTGTCCAAAGGCCTGAAATAGCTGTCACTGGAAAATCAATTCTATTTACAAATGTAATGACAGCAGTGAACCAGCATTACTATAATTAACCATATAATCTTTAGTGGAGAACCATCTTCTAAGTAGGCACATTTCAGCCTCATTTTATAAAAATAAGGCATTGTTGAATAGTTTGGTTGAGTGGTTTCAGTGAAAGAAGCATAAAAATCGTATGTGTACTGTGAATAGAATTCAGATCCAAAAGAACGAGTATTTCAGGAAATCCTATCTACCTGGGATTGGATCCCTTGCAACAATTTCACTTAAGGTACTAAATGCTCAATCCAAATACTAGTGTCAGCCAGAGGAGGAAAGTAGCCTTTTTTAAGGGTCCTTCGGGAAGACAAGGCTTGCAATAAATTTAGTGCTTTCTGATGTATTGCCTACTCTCAAAAAAAAAAGAAAAGTATTAATTACACAAAGGACCTACAGAAAATGATGTCATTGTGAATGACAGTAGTGCATGGCTGTCTCAAGAAAGGCACCCATCAAAGCCCTTTAAATCTCAGCTCACAAGTTGTGAGCTAGCAGTGTATGCCAGTTTTTACCAAATCAGTAAAACGTAGATCACTTAGGAGCAAACGAATGACAAAAAGAGGCCATTAGGTCATAGGCAAGCAGCATGAATGAGGAAAGCAGCTAAGAGCATCAACCCTGTTAAGCAGCATAAGAAACGCTAAACTCGCTGTCGAGATTTTTATTCACATTAGAAGAAAATTGCATTGAGTCTGTGAAAGCTACTAACAGGGGGAAATGAAAATGGGAATGAGGACGAGTCTTGAACAGTGTTTTCAACAGGGTTTTCCAAAATGTAAAGACTGTATCGCCCTTTAATCAAAAGTAGAATATTACAGTGACGGTAAGGAAATAGTATCAAATGCTGCCTCACAAGAATGACGTGGGGCAGCACACTTCAGGGTAGAAACTCCAGTGATATATACACTGAGAAAATGAAAACCCATGCAGCAACATTATACTCAGATCAAAAAATAGAAATATCCATTGCTTCATTGTCCAACACTCCATTAGTATGAACGTGGCAGCACCGCAACATTTCTACTGATCATCTTCTTGGCGAACCACCAGCTTCCTCAGTGCCAAGGCTTTAGAACATGATCTTAGAGATACAAATGAATGACCTTAAACTGAAATATATTCTGGGGAGAAATTCCTGTCCCAAGATGTTCAGTCTCTCCATTTTCCAGACAGACCAAATAAAAAGAGGAGAGAGCTATGGAGATGTGTACATGCTATTAGAATATACCTGCTGGCGTCTGAAAATAAACCAGCAGAAAAACAAGAACAAATGAGACTTGAGGCAAACAACCCTTTGAAGAGAATAATGAAGTGATAAATAAAACCAACACATTTCCAGGCTAGCTAGGTACTTCAAATGTAAGAAAAAAATTGAGGGCAGAAGCTAAACTAATGAGGAAGAGATGAAGAAAAACTCAAGGAAAATCTGCTCAAATATTCTGGAAGATAAGGGGAACTGATATCTTTAAACCAAGAGGAAATCAATGACAGTTGATTTAGATAGCTGATTAATTTAACCTTCTGCTTCTCTTTCACATCCCCATCACAGGATGATGAATTGTGACCAAGTCAAGATTATTTGGAATATATTTTTGGCTTTAGGAGAAAAGTTTAACTATTAAAGCACCTATTGCTGACATCCAGGAATACAGATTTGACACATTTATTCCAGCCCAAATACAAATAGTAACACTAAGAGGATGGGATCTGTCTTTTGTACCTCTCTTCTATTTGACAGCCTGCTGTCTTTAGTTGTCCTTGAGAAACTTTTTTATTAGCTTGGTTTTAGAAAGGAGGAAGTAAAAAATAATTTCCCTAAGACAGCATTAGTATTGGCGGAGGTTTAACATTGGATTTGTTGAATATAAAAATGGAACTTGAATTAGAAGGAAAAGACAGCTAGAATTTGTATTCTCCCATCTTACCACATCATTTCTTTATATATTGCAAAGTATGCCTCTTTGTCTCCTTTGTCAGAGGATTCTACTGTCCTCTACATCACCATCACATCTGAATGAATTAAATTTCATTTTAATATAAGCATTAGATACTGCATGACATCAGGATCATCCTGGAAACACAAATCTCATATGAACCCTGACTCATTACACTCCTCTGTATACAACCATTCGTTCTCTGGAAGTACTATCTCAAAGTACTGCTGATCAAATGAGTCCCATTTTTTGCATAATAAATGTGATCACTACACTGCTAAACCAGTTTTCAAGCAGCTTTTCATATGCAGAGATCTTCAGATGCAAAACTTAATTTTTAATAACAAGTATGCTATAATTTTAACTATAGGTATTCTAATTCATACCAAAAGCAAATTTTTAAGATTAAATTTAAATACTGCCTTTTTTACTCCCCTGCAATTAGAGAGACTACAGTAGAACTTCTAACGGTCAGTCTTAAACTTAGTAGAAACCGGACTTTTGGTCTGAATTAATGTTACAGAAAAATTACAACATGCTGCAAAAACCAATGCCTTTAAACAATTACATCTCTGATGGCAATAGAAACAGAATTTCTGCTTTCTAAGAATTTTGTTTAGATACTGGAAGGACAATTGATACAACTGGGTAAGATTAAGAGATCCCCCCAGACAATGTCTTTATCTTGTTTAATCAATGGTCTTCATCTACAAATAATTTAAGGTATGAAATATTTGAAATTCAATGTCATAAATGCAGTTCTATTTATGTACTATTTAACAATTTTTATTTTTAGGATTTCCTTTTTTTTCATTAAGTAACCATTAATTTTATTAATATAATTGGAATTGGTGGCTTACTACATAATTTCATCTGCCAGATGTCTCATAAGTTAGTTGATTTCTGACCTTTAGGGACATGAAAACAAAAAGTAGCTTGGTCAACTACTCAAGGAGGAAAGGGAATAGCAGCTCCTTTCCACTAACTGCAATAAGAAGAAAAAAAAAAAAGAAGAGAGAAGCAAAGCACCCTGGGTAGAAACCCTGGTTCTGTAACATCATTTTCAATATATATATATCATTGCATAACACTGGATTCACACCAGTGCCTTGTTGATGAAGATGGATTTAGCTTTGCTTCTATTCACTGTCTAACTGTTCCTGTATTTTTAAGTTTCGGGTCATTTCAGACCATCCTAGTTTGATAAAAAGCCTACATACTACTGACCGAATAATAGTCTATTTCTCCCAAGAGTAGATACACATCATTTATCAAACTTTCTGTAATAAATACTAGTAATACAAAATAGCAATGAACAGTAGGAAGAATCAATCTGCCCTTCAGTAATCACCTCACCCTCATTTCGGACAAGAATAATCTAGCAACTAGCAACAAACTTGAGAACATAAATTGTCTTCTACTAGTGAGAAGTTGCTGACACAGGAACTAGCTAAACTCTGTAACTTTCTCCTTTATATTCATTAATCAAGGTTAGTATCATAAAATGTACACTGCCTAATTTCAGCTAGGTCAGTCAAAACCCATTGCTAACCTAATCAGAGGTCTACGAAAGAAGTCTTTGAAAATACCAAAAATAAATTAGTTCTTCCTAGAAAAT
This sequence comes from Ceryle rudis, assembly GCA_033439905.1. Taxonomy (NCBI): domain Eukaryota; kingdom Metazoa; phylum Chordata; class Aves; order Coraciiformes; family Cerylidae; genus Ceryle; species Ceryle rudis. The sequence goes on from JAAGNO010030623.1 coordinate 7,308, forward strand.
GAGAAATGGAACCAGAACTACTGATCTGGTTACTTGCAAAGTCCTCCCCAAGATTGATTCCCTCGTATTCATAACCACCAGTACAACCTGGGAAATATGAAAGTTATTGATATCAACAAGAGAAGGATGATAAACTACTATTACCATTCATAATCGAATAGGCAATAACTCTATCATTAAAACACAAGTCATTATTAAAATGACTCACAATCCAGTTACACATTAACAACATGAGATTAAAACAGAACTCATTGAAAACAAAAGCAGTATTTGCTAGCAGAAGAGAACAGTTTTGAGCTCATAAACTAGAAGGTCATCTTTCATTTCATTCATGGGGGTCAGACTAGATCATCTTTGAAGGTCTCTTTCAACCGAAACCTTTCTAGGATTCCTTTGTATGCAAATCAACAGCTCTTCTCATTCTGAAGTTTAAGGTTGATAGATTATTAAATTATGACATTTATTTTTTGTTAGACATTTATTTTTTGTTAGAAGGTATTTCACCACCCTGGTGGAGATGATCTAACATCTCTGTACAAAGGATTTTATATTTACCGCTAGTATTAAAACCAGAAATAATACCTCCAGACCAGAGACAAGCAGGATTAAATAGTAGCCTCTCTCATTCAGTGTTGCTCTCCTTAAAATACTGCATGAAGCTAAAAGATTTCAGATCTGTATTTTCAGTCAGAATAATGAGCAGCCGTAAGGGCCTGGGATATCTAGACAATGCAAAACCTGGCAGGAAGCCTTCACCAAAACGTCCTCTCATCGTGCACAACGGTACCAAACGAGAAAAGAGAGGCAGTTTTGCCTGGTACAAAACAAGATTCTGCACAAACCCCTCAGAATCACATTTTTAATGACACAAAAGACTTCTATTTCACTTGTTCTTTGCTGCTATAGATACCTGCTGACAGCAATGGAATAAAGGCGACAAAATCCATGTGAAATTCTGGGACTGTAAAATAAAGTCTTACATTTCAGCTAAGAAGTAAAGGATTGGGCATTTCACAGATCAGACATGTTGTGCTTTAAACCAGCAGGCAACAAAGCAACCTCACAGCCACCTGCTCACTCCTACCCCTCTCTAGTGAGATAAGGAGCAGAAAATACAATGAAAGGCTTGAGGGTCAAGACAAAGGACAGGGAGGGCTCATAGATTCCAGGTGGGGAAACAAAATCAATTTAATTTAAGCAACAAAACCACCATCAATTTACTAATCGAACCAGAGTAGGACAGTGAGAAACACAACCAGATCTTAAGTACACCTTCCCCCACCCCTCCCCTCTTCCTGGGCTCAGCTCTCCTCTCCCTCAGCAGCATGGGGTGGGGGGGAACAGGTCTGTCCCATGTTCTTTCTGCTGCTCCTTCCTCTTCAAGGGGAAAACTCCTCACAGTCCTCCCCCGCAGAAATGTATCATCCCTCCCATGGGAGACACTCTTCCATGGGCTTCTACAGCTAGCGTGGGTCTCTTCCACAGGACTAAATCCTCCCAGCGACAGACTGCTCCAGCACAGATGTCCCTCAGAATCATACTTCTTCAGGAAGAGCCTCCTGCTTTGGTGTGGGGTTCTCTATGGGCTGCAGATGGGATTCTGCCCCATTGCTGATCTCTAAGGGCTGCAAGGTCTCACCACAGGCCTCAGGGGAATGGCTGCTCCAGCATGCCTTCCCCACTCCTTCCTCACCAACCTGGCCGTCCACATAGTTGTCTCTCTTTCCACTTCTCTCCAACACAAAAGTACTCCCAAAGTAAAGGAACTCACCAAACAGGTTTTCCCCTTTTAAATATGTTTTTGTAGATGTGCTGATTGGCTCGGCCTTGGCCAGAGATGGGTCCAGCCTGGAGCCAGGGGAGCTTCTCAAACTTCTTACAAGAGACGTGCTAGTAGCCTTCTCCCCCACTACCAAAACCCCTCCAGACAGAAACCCAACACAACAGATCATAGATCTTACACTGTAACTTATGGCTTGGAAGGCAAGTATTCCAAGGCCTGGAAAGGTCTATAGTTAAGATCTATTTCTGCAATATTCTTGATTTCACTTTTGTCTTAACTACCACTATGAGTTCATGGTGGTCACCACTAATCAATGCAAAGCCCTTTTTATGTCACTACCCGGAAACTTAGTATTAAATGGAATTTAGAAACATTCTCTAAAAAAAAGATAAATAAATTGAAATTCCCACTTGATTTAAAACATCTGCCTGAAGAAACGGGTTGCTCAATTTCTTGTGTCTTAGTGTGATTCTTCTCCAAAAGAGAGGACATAAAAGAGTCAATCTGGTATTCTGCACCTGTGCATCTTCTGGAATATAATGGTTCTTGACTGAATGCAGTAATTAACAGAAGTAAGACAGACTAAAATTCTGGAGTGGGATTTAAGAATGGGGTTGGTCAGAAACATTTTGATAAGAGATTCATTTTCTGACCACTGAAACCTTTTGCTGAAATCAATCTTTTTCCCCCATTTCCTTCTTTCCTCTCATCCCAAAAGAGAATTTCTAAGATTCAGAATAGAGTTTTGGGCACAAATATAAAAAAAAAGAAAGACAGGGAAAAGGGCAAGGATTCTCTTAACTGGCACTTATTTAAAACAATACATAGGTTCAAATACCTGAATCACACAGAGGAGAAACCAATTTTGATTTTCCCCCTTTCATACAAATGCTCTGACTTAACCTCTCTCCGTCCCTTCCAGCTCTCTCCTTCCCTCCCACCTAATTATTTTTTCTTCTTATGTCTTTCTCTCCCTCTCCATCTTTTTTCCTTACCTATAAGAATTTTCTGATGGATTGTTTCTCTTGCTCATTAGAAAGGAAATTAATGTAAAACCAGTGGTTTTTTCTTGTCAAAAAGAATTCTTGCTTTCTCACCAGCCCTTGGAAAATTTAGACTAATTTCCATCTCTGCTGTAGACCTTCATTATGACCTTGAGTAATTAATCTCCCTCCACCCCTCTTTTGCTCTGCACGTGAGAAGAGGAAGAAAGTTCCTCTCTTTCCCTTGTACACGTCAGTTCTGAGCTTTTAGGGCCAAGGATTGGCACTGACTATCCAACTGTGCAACGTCTAATACAAGAAACTGCAATACCTCCAGCAACATCCAGACATGAACGCAATGCAAATCAATGCAGACAATGCTCCGCAGTACAAACTAGTTCTTATTTACAGTTGCTAAAGGGTTTTACCATGAAACTGTTTGCAGTTACCAACCATACAGCAATCACTCTTAATACCTACTTATAAATACAGAAGTACTTAGAGGCTTTTGAAACACTAAGCAAAGTAGTCTCAAATTAGCAAGCTCGAATATTACAGCAGTCAGATGTGAAAATTAATTGGTAAAAAGCCTATGCAGTTCAAATCCCTCAAAAGTACTGACATATGCAAACCAGTCTAAATGTAATAACCCAAGCGTTCTTAACTGCCTCACATCATATTTAACACTCCCTTTGTCACTAGTGCATGATACCCTTGGAGAAATGAAAACAATCTGAAACAAATACCAAGACTTAACACCCCCCACCCCCCCAGATTCACAATCAGATCGTGAGTCTTATGTGCATTGACTTATAATGGGGTGAGTTGTAATGTTGTGATTTATATGAGGTTATTATACAGATGATTTATATTGTTTGATAATAGCCTGCAATCAAAATCTGGATCTTCACCTTTGTAATCAACTGTTTCATGCTATGTTGCAAACTGACTGGCAGAAGGGTTTCCTTTTCCATTGTTCTTCCCCAAGTATTAATATTTAGACCATACATTTTATTCCAGAGCATATATACATAATTCAATTTCAGCACGTGAACAGAGTGTATCAGTAAATAATTTTGAAGGGGAAAAAAAAAAAAATCACAAAAAACACTCCAAAAAAACACAGATAATAAAGCTAATCAAGAAAAAACCTCAAGCCCCCGCAGAATCACTGAGTCTTGACAACAAGTCCTCTTCAAAAACCAGTTCATTTTTAAAGCCTAGTGAAACACTAGCCTACAGTTTGTAAAAACAGTCTGTCTTCAGTCAATTGAAAACCTTTAAACCTACCAAACATTATTGTAAATGAAGGACTGTCTCATCCCAAAAAGCTCTCAAAGTGCATCTTAGTCTCAAAAAGCCACTTTTCAGTCCAATTTCAGGTTCTTATTGAGGGGAAATATCAAATCCCAGACTAGTATTACACTCCACTGTGACAGTTAAAAGAGAACTCCAGAATAACGCAAACACTGCTGTTCACATTCAGGACTAAATTAGACCCAGTAAAACAATCAATTTCTTCTATCAAGCATTTCACTTCTGTTAATGCTATAGGAGGTAAAACACAGCAAAGCAAACAAAAGAGGACTGCTCTTAAAATAGAAACGTATTTTTCTTCCAGAAAAAGTATCATGTTTATAACTCATACATGGATTGAACTTGGCAGCATGAGCATCTGAAACAGGCTTTGGGGTTTGTAATGCCACCGTAATGCACTGTCAGAAGTTAATGAATTCCAGAAAAGCACAGGAAAAACTGCACCCAGTTTCCCTGAAGGATCCATCACAGAACATTCAGAAACTTTTGTCAGAAAAGCGCATGGCATTTTTTTGGTAGTACAGCAAGTGCTTTTTTTCTTCCCCTCTTCATTTTAGTGAATTTATTTAGACATTAGCTAAACTGAGAATTGATGCAACATGAAACCACAGAATATTGCAACCAGAAATAAAGATTTTAGCATGTTACTAGGAAAGAAATGTTATCCCTTTCCCTGGAGACTTCTATTAAGCTAAGCATAAAGACAAGACAATTAAATTTGCTTTGTGTTTTCTAAGTATCATCTTTTGCACAAGAAGAGACATCTTTTTAATAACTGAAAACATGCACATAGGAGCATACTGGCTCCTAATATCAAATATTCCAGAGCAATGGCCAAGTCATACAAGGAGAATGGTAAGAGAGACACTGCTGATACCTCTCTGTATTTATAATTCCTAGAGTGGACAACAGGAAATCTGGAACGTTGGCGTGAACTCAAGTCTCCTTAATCGTCTCATGCTGACAAGGCTCAACCCTCTGGTTCTGCTATGTAAAGAAAAGTTCCAAAGTGATGCGCTCCCAACACATGCCCCTGCTCTCTCCTACCTATAGTGTACTTTTGGAAGTACATCGTATTCTAGAAGAGGGATATGCAAAATCACAGGAGTAGGAGCTAAAGCAGGAAGAAGGATGTGAAGTCACCTATGGTATGTCAGGCAAATCCCTGATGTCCCAAAATAGCGAATACGATAGTGAAACGGAAAACAAAAAGCCCCTCCATTCCCACTGCCACTGGCAGAGCAACTTGCTCCAAACAGCCAACCACTCTTCCCTTAAGAACAAGATGACCACCTCCAAACAGGTCCTGGCCTGAACTCTCCCTGAATGAGACCCAGACATTGGCTACAGCTAACTGGCATAGACCAAAACCTCCAGCACTGGTGCAGCTAGAGTAACTAAGGACATAACCTCACTAAATGAAAGCACAACATAAGGCATTACCATTAATCAGAGAAGAATACCTGCAAGGTGCAAAACAAGTAGTTAGAAAGCTTTTTAAAGGTGAAATCATCTATGCTTAATCAAATAATCCTAAATGATTACTCATGGAAACTTAATACCACATCCAGTCACGCTGATTTGTTTAATCACTATCACATATTCTTTTATAACATTTTTTTATATGGCATTGAAAAATTTATTTCACAAATATTTTCAAGTTTAATCATTTGTATTATTCTTAAACTTTTAAAAATAACTTCTGTTTTGGAAGACTCCAAATACACAAGGTTAGGAGTTACAAGAAATCTCTTCAATCCCTTCACACTATACATGCACATTTATTAATGCTTTTTAAACTAACACAGGCCACTACTTTTAAGACTCTGCCCACTAGAAGCAAGTTTAAGTTCGTGCTAGGGAGATGAAGAGCTTTCTTTCCCAAGGTTACAATCTAGTTTTCAGTCTTTCAGTTACAAACCAATTGACATTAGGTTAAGCTTCTGCTAAATGAGCGTATCTTCCAAGTTTCAGAACGTGAAATCCAAAACTAAAGAAAAAACAAACCACTACATCATAAGCTTCAGTTGTCATTGAAAAAAATCCAATCAAATCAAATCCTTCTTGTGTACATTTTCTAGACTATACACAAAAGGCAAACAAATAGCCATTCTGTACTCTGTGTGCTGCCCGAATCTTAAACAAGTGGTACATTGTCACCACAAGATGGTACACACCTGTATTTTTTGAAGGGAGACATTTTGGGTTGTTTCACTTGTCAAAAAGTTTCTGAAAAGAATCTAAAATACTGAAAGAAATACCATCAAGGTGTTACTTTTTTAGAGGAATCAGTAACTGCTACCTGCCATTTTAGCAGAAAATTCGGCCACAATGCTGACAATATAATTGAAATTATTCCTTTTAAAAACGGTAACTATAGTTTTTAATGAATTACAACCCATTGTGATTAAAATTTCTCAAACAACCCAAAACTTCCATGACACTCACTCTGAGTGGAGATGACAGCTAAAGACACAAAGCTAATGAATGTGAGGAGGAATAATGCTAAAGGTTCATATGCAGCCCTACACTCTAGCCTAGTCTACTCAAGAAGATTTCTCTTGATTAAGTCATATTATCAAATAATCTCCAGAACAATATTTGCATTGAAGAAGCAGCAGTGGTTCAGAGGAATTTCCGTCCTGAAAATTGCCAGAATTCCTTTATTTTTTTTTACTGATCATAGTTTATTTAGGCCAGTCAGCTGGTATATTCCAAAACAATCATTAAGAGCTACCTGAGCAAATGGCATGATTTTAATAAGGACTGTGTGTTCTGTTCAGCTGTGATTATCTGTGGACAGCAGACCCAGAGGGACTATGGAGCACCTCCAGTGTGGATGAGAGATCTTGATGACATTAAAGGGGGTGACCAGAGCACTGACTATTCCCAAACACCCTTCTGCACGGGAAGGAAATCCAGACACACAAAACAGACTGCACTAGTACCCAGTCACTATCATCACAGGATTAGAATTACAGCCTCTACCTGTCAGCAGCTGTAATAATTCAGTAACAGAAAACTCACCATTTAATTCAGACATGTGAACTCTAATGCTTATTCTTAATTTAAAACTCCAAACATTTTCCATATATTTTTGGTTTTCATCGTTACATGGATAAGTTAAAACGGGATGAACTGCAGCCAAACGCATGGGGAAGGCTAGCACAAATCCTGTGCGCCGCAGCTCTGCCAAGCTTTTGCAATTCTCTGCAACTGTTGCTGGCATACTGAGTACCCCGGACCGTTCAGGATTCAGCTCCACAGTAGCTGCCAGAGTGTATTACATCAGCTATACAGAGATTCTGAAGGAAAATCTAGTAAACCTTTTCCTGCGGTCTGCATAAGATTGTGTGATCGCTGTTACTTCACTGTCTGTAAAAAGGTACAGACACACCAGAACAAGACTGTTCTGTTCCTTTTGTCTTTATGTCCTTGTTTGTTATTTGCCAGCATAACACTACAGTTATTCATCCTATTATTCCCATTCCCAGTTTTAAATTGTTCACTTTTCATGCTATCCATGAATAAACCAGATCTTGACAAGACTGTTTTATTTGTTTGTAAGCATGTTTTAACTTGAAATTTTGCTTCCTGGAAATGAAAAATCAGCACAGTACATAGCACATATGTGCCTCTAAATGGTGGTAGGAGCACATTTTTCTTATGCACTTTACCCTAAATGGAGCTCCTTTTCTTTGTGCTCAGTAATCCAGGGAAAAAGAAACAAAAAAAAAAAAAGGGGGGGGGGAATAAAACTGAGTCTTTTATTGCTCTCTCCTCCCTTTCATAGAAATGGACTATAATATGAATTAATCATTCCCTGCATGAGGATTATACAGAAATACTTTGGATGAACCGGATTGTCTGACAGATCATTAAAAGCACAGAGAAAGCTGAGCATTATTCATAGAAAACATCCTGTCAAGACCATCTTAATATTTCCATCTAGCGCTTATTAGCTTAAGTGTTCAGGAATGTAGATGCTGTAGCAGCTAAACAGCAAGAAATCTCTATCCATGTAGCCAGAACTAAACATACACAGACCTCTACAAATTAAACTCCTTACCCTGAATTCAATCTAGGAGCAACGAAGCAACTAGACCCATGGGAAGAGCAAGTAACATGGTTGCTCATAGCCTGTGCAGCTTCAAATACAGCCACTGATAATTTTTACTACCTAAAATATACAGCATTGAATACAAACTGTAACTCCAGGATAATAACAAAATCATTCAAAAACACACTGCAATCCCTCCTGAGGGAAGCTATTTTTGTTACAATATCAGGTTCAAAAAAAAAAAAAAGGTCTACTAGGACAAATTAAGATGAATAAATTCAATCTGATGAGAAACCTTGAGGTTAGTATAACCCAGAGAACAGACGACCTGATGGTGTAATTGCTTCTCTTTTCATGTGTAAAAAAAAAAAAAAAAAATATATATATATATAATCCTTCTTACCCTGGCCCCCACTGTGTCCTATAAAGAAAAGGCAAAAAGTCAAGCTCCTCCTTTCTACCACCCTCTGAGCTCACAGACTCTCTTGCTTCTTTATACCCACTGGGCTATTCCAAGCAAAAAGCAGAAGATCAGCACAGCATCCAGAGCACCACACAACCCAAGCCTTTAAACACATTACAGTTGACAAAGTAGCTTCTGGCCATTAATCCCTCTTTCTTTGCCTCAGAGCTGTGGTCAGTCACCCAAGAAAGGAAAGGAACAGTTTTAGTTTGACAGTTTCACTTAGAAGCTTCTAAATAGCAGCTTTCTGTCATTTAGGCTAACTTAACATCTTTTCCATTAGGTGCTAACTGCTCCCAATTTCATTGTTAGGCATCTAATTCTCACCGAGTCTTGGTAAGGCAGATGTCTCCAGCCTCATTCCAGCCCTGGACTCATTTCAGTTCCCAGTTTGTACACATGACAGTGTTACACACGCGCTCCCAAATCACTCTGGGGTCTGGCCTGTATTGGCCTACGTTATGGAAGGGAACTGGAGGTGACACCACAGCTAGGAAGGACTCACAGCAAGTATAGAAAGCCACCGAGGGTTACAGAATGAGGAATTCACAGAAATATCAGAAGCAACCTAAAGGGCAATGTGCACATCTGCCCCTGGCTTAAAAGTCTGGAAGGATATCTAGGACAAATCTGAACCACATGACATTTCCACCACCCCCCCACCCCCCCCCAGAACACTTCTACAGCATTATCAACAGTGAGCTACACCTTCCCCTGACTTGTCAAGTTGTAGTCTCTCCTCTGGGCTGTCACACACATTTAGAAATCTGCTCTGGAACGAGAGGAGATCTTTTGAGCTCTAATAGGGAAAGCATTCAGAAAAGCAAACAAACAAGCCAAAAAAAAAAAAAAAAAAAAAAAAAACAACAAAACCTTTAAATCTATCACTCGTGTCGCTCTCACCCAACAGATCTCTATCCTAAACAAAGCCAGTCACTGAGCAAGGAGCTCCTAACAAACTTGAACCTGGACAGCAGAAGACAATTCTAAGGAGATGAATTAGGGTTCCTGAAACATACTTTTGGTATGCTTAGCTGGATGGTAGAGATGGAAGGAGAAAAAGGAGACCTAGACAGAGAGGAAAACAAACAAAACAAAACCACCACCACCAAAACACAAAACAAAGAACAAAAAACAACCCAAATCAACAACAAAAACCCACCAGGTTGTTTTCTTAAAAAGGAGAAAAAAGCCAAAACAAAAGCAAATAGAGTTAAATTGTGGTGCGCAAAACTAAACTCGCAGTTGGTAAACAAACTGTAATGATATGACTAGGTTAACCACGTTCCTGCAAACATGGCTAGCTTCATCGGGAAATTTCAAAGGACATTAAGTAAGTGTCTTATTTACTAAAGGGCACAAATTTCTTGCTACAGAACCACCAATATGTCGAAATTACATAATTAGAACAATTACTTTCACAGTCTCTTTAATAACCTAGTAGTAGCAACACTTGGTTTCAAGAACTGTTGTAACCACCATGAGGACGGAACAAGGGGGGGGGGGGAGAAAAAAAAAAAGAAAGAAAGACGTTTCAGAAAAAAATACTGCCAAAATTGAACACGCCAAGTTCCTGGCGTGCAAGATAAAGCCAGAAACACAGGCACGGGAAATCGTGAGGATTCTGCGCATCAGAAAACAAAAAGCACTGGTGGGAGTTGCAACACTGACTGAACCACTGCATTCGGGGGTCCAAAAGGCAGTGAGAAACATTTCCACACAGAAAGCAAAAGAAAAATCTTCAAGAAAAAATTTTTTGCACATCTAGAAGGATAAAGCCTCATGTAGTGATGCTGAAGTATCTTCAACATGCTGGAATAGGCATATAGTAGCCTTGAAAGTATGCATTTATATGGAACAACATGGCTTAATATCATCCATGCTTCCCACTACAAACACCAACTAATTGGGACTTGATAGCCTAATAAAAATGTCAGAGTTCCTAAAAGTTATTTGGGTGTTTGCAGAGAGGCTCTTTTCTCATGAAACTCAGGAAATTTTTCCGGTTGCTACGTACACACACCAGGCACTATTTTGGACACTGGAGTATCCAGGGCAGGCTGCCATGATACTTAAGATTTTCTGGAGCTGCACCTTGAGGTCACACAGGATAGCATGTGTATCATGAACTGGGTCTTCAGGCATATTAATTATAAATTAAGTGCTTCCACAAATGGAGACATTGAAGAATGTATTATCTTTTTATCATATCAAAATAGAAGTAAAGAGATAAGCTCAAGGAAATGATAAGTACTCCACTTGCTAAAAAAATCTCTATTTGCAGCTCACAGATGCTTACTTCTTTAGTAGAATCGCAATACTGAGTTCTGTGAAGTTAAGCCAAACCACATTTTCTTAGAAGAGAAAAAGGAGTTGAGAAAAAAATGGAAATCTCCAATTTATGCAAAGCTTTTACCAAGGAATACCAACCATGATCAAACTCAAAGAAAGTCTGGAAAAAATATTCTGTAGGTCCAATAAATGCTCAGACATTTTAGCACTTCTTACGAAGTGTTTAACCCCTGCCTATTTCCAAATACAAATAAATAAATAAATCAGTCTTCCACTCACAGAGAAAAAAATGAGTATTATTAATTCTGGATCTCTTTTTGTTCCTACTACCATCAGCCGAAGCTTGACCATTTATTTGACTGAGGAGAAATTTCATGGCCTTATTGCTGAATACATGAACTAATCCACTTAGTCAGTGAAAGGACTGAATGACTTATCAGACGTGAGTTTTCAGAATTTCAGCACGATCCACTCTTCTCAAATGAAAGCACCTTAAAATGGGGCAGATGTAAGGCTGTGAGTGAAATTAAAATCACACTTATACGGCAATGTGTAATGTATAGCGACTTATATTCTCCTCTATTTCCTGATCCGTCAAATCCATTCAGTCTTTAAATATAATAAAATTATATGACCCTATTTCCAGGTGTTCATTTCAAATGGCTTCAAAAGTTTGTAACTATGTATAAGTTTGGCCAATTAACATTTGCTGATTGAGCAATTATTTACATTAATATAACTGATTTTTCCTAATATTGTCATCTTCTTTTCCTCTACGCTTTATCTTGTTGAAATTGTCTTCCCGCTCCAAAAATCTAAAGATTATTTTCTTTTTCCCTCTTCCTACATCAGGACAAAAGTATGATTACTGATTTTTTTTCACCAAAATCATGGCAGGAAAAATGAAGAGTGACAGAGAGAGAAGGAGACTGATACCAAAACAATAACGGCCCAGCACCAAGGCCATTCAAGATTTATGAGATTACTGAACAACTTACTCTGGCTTGCTCAGAGCTGTACAGTCTATTTCTTTACCATATATTTGCAGGCATTCTGGGACCGGTTACACATACACAAGGGAATGCAACCCATTCAAATGTTTAGGATCCACATTACATGGGATGATAAACCACATAAGCCTTTTCATTTTATGGATATAGACCAGAGTCCTACAACTACCAAATACATTCATAAGTTTAAGGCAGAAAACCAAAGAAAATAAAATATAACTTTTCTCCAGGCTGTAAAAGCAGTTACAAAACTGTTCTGTTGAGCTCTCTAGCCCTGCTGCTGACAGGACCTCTGAAAGCATGTCTGCTTTATATGGACGATGAGAAAAATCTCCACATTGCCTAACAGACTGCTGTTTAAATCATCTATCATAGTGAGTGTATGTGTAATATTTAAAGTATATATAAGAAAATCGGTTCACACAACTTGCAATGAGCAGAGCCATCTTTTCCACCCCAAGCCATGTTTTTAAACTTTTAAACACATATATACCCCAAAGAAATCAAAGTACAGTGGTATGACAACCTTAACCAGAGCAGTCTGAAAATTTGCATCATCAAATCAATGCAGCTACTTGAATCAACTACCTGAAATTGAGATTTAACTGGATAGATGGAATAGCATAGCAAGCACGTGTTTGTATATCTATTTTTGATATTTCATACAATTAGTCACTGTCACTTTCTCTTTCTGACCTTTGAAACTCTTCTACCAGCTGTATGAGTATTTATGTATTTATGAGTCAGGGCCAATATGAACACTTTACAGAATTTTGTCCTCTTCTTTTTCAGTGGAATAATCATTTGGAAAAAATATGTCTATTTTAAAACACAAAAGGCAAAGTACTCTAAGAGTGAAATGCAAGCACATGTACCTCCTGTAAAGGTAAGTAATGAAGATACTATTTCCAAGTGCAATAAAGCACAGTAAGTCATTCATGGGCTAGCTGAAGTGACTGGTAATTCAGTTACAGACCCAGCACTCCAAGGATAAAAGCAATCACACACTGATTTAAGATAATGAATACAGACTTGAATATCCTTCCTCTGATATCAAATAAAATAGTAGATTAGAGTTGAAAGACATTTCTTGAGCTTGATTCCATCACCTTTAGTTGAACTGCATGTAAGATTTCAAACCTCAAAAAGGTCACATTAATTTCTCTGCATCAGGTTTGGGAGCAGGTGGTGGGAGACAGAAGTAGCTGGAGCTGAACTACACCCTGCTGCAGAATCACGAGTATCTTCTTCTTGTGGTATTATTTTTTTCACACTCTCATAAAGCCATAGGTAAATGCATTATATACCTGTACATTAAATCAGATTCACAGCAGAAATGTTAACTCTTTATATTAATTCCCAAACGGGATCTTTAAGGAGAAAAAGTTAATCTCCCCATAAGCTGCCTGATTTGAGAACCTTTCTTAATACAAGGCAAAAAAAAAAACACAAAAAAAAAAAGGAAAGAAAAAAGAAAGTCACAGATCTGTTACGGAATAATTGTTAAACAAGGGGACAGAGCAGTGCTGCATTAGAAAGTCAAAAATGTTATATGGTGGGCCTAGGTAAAGACAAAGAAAAGTAAATAGTGTTTCAAAAGATATCTATACAGCTCCATAACCGCGTGCTAATTAATACAAGAGCAGTATTATTTTAAGGACAGTTATTGATTTTAGAAGGTCCGGTATGAATTTGTTCCAAGATGTACTTTTACTCCTTACTGTTGATCTCATTTACTATGCATTCACTACATTTGTCTGATGCTTTTATTCACTCCTTATTGTTTATCCATAAAGAATTAATTATCAGAAGGACTTATTCATTTAAATGTAAGCCCTTTTTCAGTTTTAATAAGGTTACGCTTAATATGTCCTTGTAGTCAATGCAGATTTTTTTAAATTAACTTATTAAAGGAAAACATTAAGCTTACAAGACAAAATGGCAATGATGCTCCATAAACTTACATATTTTGTATAAACACTAGTAGACTTTTACCCTACGCCTTTTCAGAAATCTACATGGCAAAAGGAGTTAATCTCTTGTCCTTGCAGTGATCATTTAGAACACAGTGCAAAAATCTTGTTCATTTCAGAAGTGAAAGTTCCAACTAATTGTCACATGAGAAGCATGTTCACATATTCATAGAGTTTAATATATACAACTCAATTTTTTACCTATTCAGGGATCTTTTCAGTGTCACTTTCCATCTGACCTGACATTCCTTGACTTCAGTTGCAGTGACACTGGTTGCAGAATATGGGCGTGAACTTTCCATAGAAAAAATGAGTAATTCATGCACCCAGTTCACAGGGGTGAGAATGCTGACTTAACAGTGATAAATTAGCTTACTAGCAATAGCTCTGAAATAATCCTTTTCAGAAAACGGACTGTAGGGTTTAACCAATGTCTTGCTTTTTGTCTATGTGACATTCAAACTAAACAATTGCTCACTATAGAAGTATGTGTGTACATTCATATATACCATACATATATACACACATTTATGTTTATTGTGCATTATTTCCTTTTTAGTTTCCTAAAAATTAGTCCTACCTGCACCTATTAGAGAATTATTTATTTATAATTATATTTCCCTTGAGAAAATATTTTTTTACTATTTACCCATGGCTTGATGGAAGATGTCTGATAAATTAATTCTACTGATTATCTTAATTTTCCCCATAACAGAATAGCCTTTACCTGTTTAATGCATTTTTAAACTAATAACATATTCCCAGTTACTACTTTCCAAGTAATTAGCAACTGTTCAAAAAGAATTATTTATCTGTTACATGTCTTAATTCTCAAAATTATTTTAATCATAAAAAGCTTGATAAAAGAACTAATGAAATCATCAGTAACAGTATCAATTACTGCAGAGGCCCTTGGTTTAGGGTGTGTAATGCACACTGGATAGTACAGTAAGTCATATGTGTGCAAGGTACATATGTGTCCAAGTACATCCCCAGCTATGTGCTGTCAATAGTCCTATCTAAGTTTAAATTAAAGCTTTCATTAGCATAAACAGGAGAGAAAAAAAATCACATTTTCATATATTAAATATAAATAAAAGCATATATAAATATGAATATATTGAAGAGATTGATAACATGGCTTGATTTAAGAGCCTGATTGGTATATTTTAGGGCCAATTGATATGCTACTCACAAACTGCTATTAAACATAATTCACTTGAAGGTTTATCAGAGTAAAATACATTCATCGTATATTCAAAACTGCATGGTATTTTTTTATATCAGATATATGGACAAAATTAATGCCCTAATCACATAATACAAATCTGAAAAGGCAAGCAAGAACTGTCATATTTCCATCTGCCTACATTCTGGATCACAGCTGTGTGAAAATGCTCTTTGAGCCAGGAGCAAAGATGCACAGCAGGAACAGCACTGTCACACCACGAACGCCACAGGTTTCTTTACGAATATCTCTCAGGAGTAGAAGAATGTTTGAAGTTTGCTACAGAGTCTGATTTTGGGAGTAGAAACATTTTGAGAGCAGCAAAAGCACAAGAGTTCCTATTCTAGGCTACATCCTGGTTTTATTGTATAATTTCACTACAGAAATCCATCTGATCTTGTGTTGGCTTAACAGTTGGACTCGATCATCTTAAAGGTCTTTTCCAACCTGAATTTTAATTACAAGGGGGAACAGAACCTATTTCACATCTGCTCACTGAGCCTGAAAAATGCTTTATAGTGAAACAGAAGTGAGAAGGGCCAGGAATGTGAATGAACTGAACCATAAGCATTTAATAAATTCCTAGTTTCCTTTAAAATAAATTCTAATAACTTATTGTGAACTATATTTAGGCTTTGTCCAGAGTAATTTTAAATCAAATAAACACATATAGATTTCTCCATTTCTACCATCTTTACCACTGCAGGATATCTTTTTTCTTTTTTTTTTTTTTTAATCATTTTGCCAGCAGTACGCTGAATGATATTTCTTTAAGAATGCAATCTATAGCTTTATATTCCAAAAAGGCTAGGAAAACCTTTGCCACGACTCCCAGGTTGCAACCTGCTCCATATTCATAGGTTTTCAAAGCTGCTGGTTGAAGATATAATGAAAGGATCTAAGGTTTATGCATGAATCAGCATCCCCTTGTCACAGCGTCATGGTGCAGTGATCCCTGCAGAGCTGTAGGACTTGATTTAAAACAGAAAAGCTCAGCGCTGGCTCTTGAGCCAGCAGGATTAAACATCCAAGATCGTGCATATATTACCTCTGTGCTGAAATCGCTATATGAAAAACTCGTTACAGATATGGAGGGTTTATAGTACTCTATAGGAAACATCTCTTTAGATGACTGCAACATCCTTTCAGTGCAAAAATACGTGAGTACACACTACAACTACCCCTAATTGGGTTGGTGGATTTAAGAGGCAAGGATTTAATCTTTGCCAGTTTCCTCTTGTTTTGACAGAATTAAAAATGTTTTAAAAATCTGATGTTGCTGATGGTCAGCACTTCTCCCATTAGACTAGATTCAATTACACTGTGCTCTAGGACAATAAAGTCCGGCGGTTCAAGTACTTTCCAAATTCGCCCTACAAATCACGTGCACCTTTGCTCCAGCTGCTAAGAGACAAGTTCTGTTAGAGTGAATCACTTGGTTAACATCTGCCTTTTCTACTCTGACTGCAACCCTCTCGATCACCAAGAATTCTCAGGAGGCTAAGCCCAGCCCAGTTCCCTTGAGGGACATAACAATAGTCAAGGTAGTGAACCTTTCTCTTAATTGTGCCAGCAGTCTGAAGACCCCACCATCACTCAATCAAAACCATTAAGCCTCCTAGTGACACTGACTTGCAAGGTGTCAAACTACAATCATATTCCAAGCTACTCCTGACGACCTGTCAACACAGCTTTGCACAAGACTTGCAACAGTCCAACAACCTCAAGTGACTATTTGTTATGAATATATTACGTGAGGCAGAGTGGTACACCCCTCAGGGGTACACGAGCAGAATGTCCTCTTCTCTGGAAGTTCAGGAACTCATTTAAAAACAGTACCTGCCATACAACTCGGTCATCTAAACACTGTTTTGTTCACCAATGAACCCTGAGCAAGCACTGACAATAACGAGGGCTACTTTCAATAGTTTTAGGTGTTTGGATGGTTTGTTTGTTTTTAAAGCAAATGGAAGCATATGCCCCACTTTGCCTCTGGTCACTTAGCGGCGGGAGAGAGGCAGACTCAGCCCCAGCGGGGCGAGAGCAGGCCACCTGCCGGTGCCACCCGCCACCTGCCATGCACCACCTGCCGGCTGCCACCCGCCACTTGCTGGTGCCAGCTGCCACCTGCCAGGTGCCACCTGCCACTCACCACCTGCTGGGTGCCACCCGCCACCTGCCAGGGCCACCCCCCTGGGACTCATGGTGGTACTCTGCCTCTTCCGCACCACTGGCCAGAGTTTCTGCAGCCTGAGAACAGTGCTGGCGTGGGCATTTTAAGTCAAAAGCCGAAATATTTTGGTTTTCTGTTTTAAAATTTTTCAATATACTCATTCTTATTTGAAATAAAGAGGAGGACAAAACACATCCTCCTTAAGCTGCATTTACAGTGCTCTGAAAGCAATTGCTAAATTCTGCTCCTCATATATGGCAAGTAGTTGTCTTCAGAACAATTTGTTCTCCAATCAAACCTTTCCTGGAAAGTAATCAAGGAGATACTATACATATTTTTTAGAACATGCTTCACTAGTCAAATTCAGTTGACAATATAACTTCACTAAACCACCAGTGGCGACTGAGGGGATAAAAAAGCAAGTACATGATGCTATGTCTTAATCTGGTGCTCTTCAAACTGCTTGAAAATAGAAGTCCTGGACAAGGCTCAGACAAAGGGAAACCCTAACATGGATAGCATCTCCCTTCTGCTGCAAGGTTCAAAGTCTATCACTGCAGTCTACACATCACCTGAGTATTGAGTTCCCCAAGAAACACAGCTAAGCTCAAGAACAAGGCTGATGCTTGCAGCCACAAAGTAAAAAAACCATCTTGATGGAACTGGAGGAAAATATGTACCCTTTATTTTTGCAAAGACCAGGTGGCGATACTTGCCTGTAGTACTAGTAGAAAACAAACAAACAAATGAAAGACACTTTACGCAAATTATTTTCAGGATTTCGTTGTCTTCAGAGAATTGAAAAACATGGAAAGACTCATCACAGTTTTGCAGAATGCTATCTGGACCACTACACAATCCCTTACTTCACCAACAGTCCCAGTAACATGTGCTGCAAGTATTAACCACATGCAGTTCTGGTTGCTGCAAACCTAAGAAAACAACAACTCCCCAAACGATTTGCCAAGTAGCCTTATTGGAGCTGAATACAGGCTCTGACCTTTCCTGACTCAGCTGTGAGTGCTACACCCTTCCATACTCATGCACTCTCCTGTTGAGCTCCTGCACCACCCATCGCAGCGCCTGTGCCCAGATGCCACTCTTCAGCACCACGGCAACTACCATAACGTAGCTAAATGACGGCAAAAATAAGGGTCGTCAGTGGAGGGAAACTGCTTTCGCTGACAGCTGACCTCCAGGTTGGAGGTCCCTTACGTCGTGTCCCCGGGAAGGCCGCAGAGACTCCTCAGGGCAGCAGGGCGCTGGGAAGCCATGAGCCGTTGCTCGGCGGGATCACGCAGCTCGGCACAAGAAGGGAGACCCCTCCCCCGCGCTGCTACGAGGCCCACGGGTTTTCTTACAGCGTGTACATCAGGTAGGGCAGCGGGGGAAGGCGAACACCACTTCTCAGGGTGGGAACGCCGGCATCACACTCACAGCTCTCACTACCGATACGGGCAGCACCCGCAGCCCCTTGTTGCAGCTGCTCCGTATCGCACGCACCGGCCGGCCCTCCCCACCAGCCACGCCGCTTCGCGGGGTCAGCTGCACCCACTCCTGGCTGCGGCCGGGGGACAGTCACCGAGCGGCAGGCAGAAGCAAACGTCCCTGGCGGGACTCCCGCCCAAGGGCTCCGCTCTTCGCGCCTGGACGGCTGCACCGCTCCACCCCACCTGCCCCATCGCTGCTGGAGCAGCGGCCGTGCCTCGCCAGAGGCGGAGCCAGGGGAGACCTCCTCCGGCCGGGGCGCGACGCCAAAGTCGCAGGGGCGCCGGGTCCCTGGCAACGCTGAGGGAGAGGCGAGAGGTCAGCGAACAGACAGGCCCCAGGGCGGTGAAATGGAGCCCAGAACACGGCGCAGTCTAAGATGGCTGATCGATCCCGCTCCGCGCCCCCCTAACTGCTGCCGGGAGGAGGTCCCGGTCCTGTCCACACCGGTTAAAAGGAAGGCTCCGCAGTCACGGCGGAGCCCGCTGCCAGCCCTCGGGGGCTAGGGGAGCGCCGCGGGAGCCCCACGGCCGCACAGCCTTATGTAATGCGTGGGGGAGATTCGTCGGGCGGGGGCGGCAGGAACCATTTTAAACCTCCGCGAGTGCTAAGGAAGGCGAAGGGAGACCTCACGCTTCGTTTCACTGGGGCCGTGCCCGAGCCCGGGCTCTTCCGCACCTGCTCGGCGGGCGGCGCAGCGCGCCCCCCCGTCAGTCCCGACACCCCCACCACGTACCCTCCACGCCCACCCCCTGCGCCGCCACACACTCAGAACCCCCACCCCGCCGTGGGCAGGTGCCCCGCCCCCACCGCCACAGCAGGCTGTCGGGCAGCGGACGCCCTGCGCAGCGGCTGGCGGCGCTCGGTACTCACAGGCGTTGGTGACGGCGAAGCTGTTGGCCACCTCCAGGTTATCGATGTGGGGAGTCAGCCTGAACTCCGAGGTGGAAAACTGAACCATCCCTACCCGAAACGCGCTGTACTCCTGATCGGCGCCCCTCGGGAACAGCCCCCCTGCAGGGAAACACACACACATCAGGCGGGCGGGGATACGAGCATGGGCAGCGCCGGGGCCGCGTCCTTTCCCGCTGCCGGGGCTGCGCTGGCTCAGGCACTGCTGCTGGAGCGATCCCAGCTGCGGTTCCGTCCTGTGGCGGAGCCTGGGGGCGCGGCGGGGCTAACGGCGTGTCGAGGGAGAAGGCGAGGGGACGGGGGAGGCGCTGGCCACGGCCGCTGGAGGGGACCTCACAGGCGCCTGGCGGGTGCCGCGGAGGGGCTGGGCGCGGGGTGACATGACAGGAATGCCCGACTGACACCGGTGGGGACGAGGGAGCGGGATATCCGTCGGGAGAACGAGGTCTGCCGGCATGCGGGCACCTACCGATCTGTATGCTGTTAGAATTGACCCCCCAGATCAGTCCCCACAACACAGGAGCCAGGAAGACAGAAATATGCATAATCTTTTGCATTTCCAGGAAAAGTAGAGCATCCACAAAGCCACGGAAACAGCCCTTCCGTCTTCCTCGTCCTCCCTCCTCCTCCGCGCAGCGCGCTCGTCAGCAAATTAGATCCTCTGCGCGCCGGGAGAGCGGCCGGCGGGAGCAAGCCAATCAGGGGAGGAAGGGAACGAAGAGAACCCCGCGGCAAGCGCTGGAGAAGCCGTTGACCACGGTGCCGCCGAGAGCTGCTGCCGCCGCTCCGGTCCTCGTCCCTGCTCCGGAAATAAGCGGGAGGGGGGAGTGGGGGGGGGTGGCCGCGTGCTGTCGGCGGCAGCGCCGCCGCTGTGCTCCCGCTGCCTGAGAGCGCCCACCGCCCGGCCCTGCCTTCACACGCGCTCGCCCCTGCTCCCTCGCACTCAACGGGGGCGGGCGGTGCACCCGGCGAGGCGACGGTGCGCCTGCGCGAGCGGCGAGGCCCGGGGGGGAGCGCGTCCCTCCCGCCTCCGGCGCCGCCGCGCTCCACCCCTCCAATAAATAAATCCCCTTGAGGGATGAGGCTGTAGAGGTCTAGTTAAGCATCACTGGTGTT
>JAAGNO010030625.1:0-27660 GCA_033439905.1 Ceryle rudis
TGCCCCCTCCTCCCTCCGCTCCTCTCCCCTCCCCTCCCCTCCCCTCCTCTCCCCTCCCCTCCCCTCCTCTCCTCTCCTCTCCTCTCCTCTCCTCTCCTCTCCTCTCCTCTCCTCCTTTCCCTTCTTCTTGTTTCTTTTTTTTTTTCTTTTCCTATTTTTCTTTTTTTTTTCTTTTTTCTTTTCCTGTTTCTTTTTTTCCTATCCTTTTTCCTTTACTTTCCTTTCTTCTTTCCTTTTTCCTTTCCTTTTCCTCTTCTCTCCCTCTGTCTGGTTGAGGGGGGGAGCGATGGAGGAGCCTGGTGGGCACCTGTCCCCTAGCCATCATCTAGCGGTCAACCCACCACAAGGGTGAAGCTGGGGAATGAGCAGAGGAGGTGTGCACCCGTGCAGGACCCCTCCCATCACTGTAATGTCTGAAAGCATCCCTGAATGTCCCCAGCACCCTCTCCAGTTAAGTACATGTCTCACTCCTCCAATGCCCACCTTAGGGATGGGAGAAGCTGCTGCCGTTGGCTGTCCCCCATCTCAACCAGCATGAGATTGCACACACAGCCTGGGAGTTTCAGCCTGCTGAGAAACCCATCAATTGTCTGTGTGGCATCTCAGGCACGACCAGAGCTGCCCCTGCCCCCACGACCACATCACAGGCCCGCGCTTCAGAAGGCTGGGAGGGGGCTGAATGAAGTTTGCACGGCTTCCGCCATATCCTCATTTCCAGGCACGGGTACAACGGTAACGGCCTTGCCCTCTGCTGGGCTCTGCAATTGCCTTGTCCTCAGATTCCATCTGCCACAATGCAACGGTGCATGCACGACTTCGCGTGCCTGGTCGCACGCATGCACCGTCACTGCTTTCAGACTCCAGCTATCGTGTCACTTCAGGATGCAACACAGGACAGAAAAGCCAGTTTCTGTCTGCAGCTTCTCAACTTCACCCACTCACCTGGGAAAGAGAGGCAGTTCTTGTATTTATTCTTACTTTTGGGGTAGCAAAGAGACCAACCTATCTTGGGAAGGTAACAGCCTTTTACTGGCCCCAGAGGAGAAAACAGCAGTGTCTGTGCAGGCAGGGAGGGTTTTATTGCCCAAAAGACCTAAGTTTTCAGTTAGTTGTGGGGAAGGAAGAGGAAAACGAGAGAGCACATCCAAGCCCTTCTTCCACCACTCTGCTCTAAGCTCCATTTGCTGAATGAAACTCCAGTCCCTTCCCTTAAGACATGTGAGGCTCATTTTTAACGAGCTACCCATACACCAGAGGGGCAAACCCTCTAGTCTCAGCTCTCTGCTCCTGCAGGACTGTGTGCCACGTGATGGAACGATCTGTAGGGTCGCAGCAACCGCGCTCGTCTCCCAGCCAGCCACAGGATGTAGCAGCAGTGGCTGCAGCGCAGGCTGCCAGCGGAGGTGAGCGAGCCTTCTGCGTGGCTCTTCTCCTGCCCAGTGCCCCGTGCCAGGTGCTGCCAGCTGGCAGATCGCAGCCTGCTGGCCTCATCCGGCCCTTGGCTTCGTGATGCAAGAGAAAATGCTGCACTGTTCATACAGATGAGGCTTTGCTGCAAGAGGAAGCCAGGGCCCATCACCAACACTGCCTGAGACTGGACAGCAGAGCATGAGGAGGCTGCAGGCAGCAAAAATTTCCCAACCTATCTCACAAAAATCAACTTAGAATCATAGAATCATTTCAGCTGGAAGAGACCTTCCAGATCACCAAGTCCAACCTTATTCCCAGCCCTATCGAAACCGCTAAACCATGTCCCTAAGCACAACATCTCCCCGGCTCTTCAACACTTCCAAAGATGGTGACTCCACCACCTCCCTGGGCAGGCTGTTCCAATGCCTGACAACCCTTTCAGTCAAGAAATTCTTCCCAATATCCAGCCTGAACCTCCCCTGGTTCAGCTTCAGGCCATTCCCTCTTGTTCTATCGCAGATGCAGTCATATTGATCCTTAGAGGCAAAACTCTGCCTCTCTGTGCAGTGCTCCATCTTCATCTGGAAGGACAAGAAAGGGCATTATCTGTATGATATCCCTGCAACACGGACAGGCTGGATGAGCACTGTGTAGAAGCCCCTGGCTGTGTCTTGACAGCAGCAGCAGCAACGATCACCCATAGTAGTTAACTTCCTAAAGCTGTGCTTTGGCAGTACCTCTCTTTTCTTCAGACAACAGAACCCAGCCTGTAGTTTTGGTGACAGGTCCACTCTACATGAGCATTTCACTTCCCCAGTGATTTCACATCCATGTGTTAGCAAGCTTGGAGCTTTAGGATCTTCCAATTAGCTTAAAAGCCAAAACGCAGAACTTGTGTGAGGGAGAATGGGGTTTAGAATTACATGGACTGGATTACAGGAGGTGTTTATTTTTGTTCTCCTCAAGTGACTGATACCATAATTAATTTAGCCCAGTGATTGATCCTAAAGGGGATGTAGTGCTGGTGGTGGCTGCTGGAGGTGAAATGCATGGGAGAGGATGTGTTTTGCTGGTTCTGGGATGGTCTGCACCTATCTCTGAAGACAAAGACCATGTCAGAGGCACAGTGGCTGAGGTCAAACAGATCCAAGCCCCTCTCCAGAGAAGACAGATCTTGGGGTAGGACTGACAGGGATGCAGAGCATTGGGATGCCCCCCCAGGCTGCTGCCTTGTAGGATCCCTGTTTGCAGTCCCTGCTCCTCCCCTCACTGGGCGAACAGGAGTAATGTCAGCTCTGGCAGTGCAATCTTGTGCCATATTGTCAACAAAAACCCCCACTCCAGTGAATTTTAATGTGTCTGACGGAAATAACACAGAAAGCCTTGGCCAGTGCAGCCTGGGGGTTGTTCACAGTTAAAGCTCCAGCTCAAGGCAGTGGTGGAGCCGGGTGCTGGGCCGTGAGAGCAGCAGCAGAGCAGCCCAAGCGGGACTTGATTGTTCCTTTTCAACATTGTAGGATTTTATAAGGTGTTATGATGGAAAATCATCGTGCCTTTGAAGAATTTTCTTTTCTTTTGCAAGAAAACTATTGCCTGTCTTCTGTACCAACATAACCCAAATGCCTTCCATCTCCTTTCTGCTCCTCCCCACTTGGTTTAACAGTGTATGCACCAAGCTACCATATATAATCTTCATAAATATGCATTGAATAACCTAATAGTTTAACAGCTGTTGAAAAGCATTTAGTAAATGAGTTCGCTGCAAAGCCCTTTCTAATCAGATAATGGCACCGTCCGAGATGATAGGCTGAGGTGTATGCGTAAGGCTTCCATCTACCTGGAGGCTGTTCTTGTTTAAAACTGTACATATGCATCTGATCCCATAAAATATAAACACATCAACCCAAAGAGGGCAGGCAGACACGTCTCAGAGCTGTGGCTCCTGATGAGCAGTACCAGTAGCTGTGTGCTAGCAAGACGGAGGGGGTGGGTTCAGATACTTGCGTAGATAAAAATTGTAATCGCACGTGTGCTGCCTACAGCTTTGTGAAAGCCCGAAGCTCCCTTTGTCTCTGAGTCACTGTGCTCTGATTTTGTTAACTAAAAAGCAAAGGCTTGATAGCAGCTTGACCTTTAAAAAGAAGTTTTCATTGAATTGGGGCATAGGGAAAAATACCCAGGTCATGGATGGCGTCTGCAAAGGCCCCTGTAGTGACTGTCTCACGAGGTCCTCGGGGTTGAGTGCCCGTCCCTTGTCACTGAGATTGCCACTGCTGCAGATGCATTGTCAGGGAATTGCAGAAAGTTTTGCTTGGCCACTGCTGCGCTGGTGTTACAAGCCAGGGGGGTTATAGTTTCTGAGGGCAGCCAGCAAATTGCCTCTCCCCAGCATCAGGCTGCTGCAGAGTCAGAATGAGGGCTGTGGTCCTCGCTCTGCTCCAGCCTGCTGGATCTGACCGATGCTGTTGCAGCAGCTCGGATTTTGTTTTTGCACGACTCCAGAGTGGCTAAGCTCTACGTGGAGATGCATCCACAGCCCGAACGTGCCTCCGGTTGGCCAGCAGCGGAGCGGTGACACCGGCTGGGATGACCTGCACAGCGGATCTGAAGGAACGTCTGGTTTGTGGTGAGGAGGATGTGCTGCCTGGCTCAAAACTGACTGACGGGGGAGGATTTCAAAGGCCAAAACAGCATTTCAGAGCCCAGCTCACTAACAGAGATGTAGCCCCCCAACTCCTCAGCCCTCTTCAAAAGTCTCATCCCAAATTCTTAACAATTACGGGAAGTTTAAGTCCAGAAGTTGAAGAAATGCGTGTGTGCAACATGATGAAAAAAAGTAGTGTTTTGATTTTCACATGCTAACCAAATTCTGCGTGCGGGTGCCAGGGAACTACATCATAGTCTGCACCGTGAAAGGTGGCTGTTTTCTTTGATAGGTTCAATCGAACTTAAGGGTAAAATAAATATATTATAGTGCCATAAATGTCTGCATTGATAATACTATGTGGAAATGGGAATTTGTTAGTTTAATGTTAATCGGGATAAACATCTGTTTAATTTATACGATAATATTTTCTCGGTTCACATATTTTAACAGCACCCTTGAAAAAAAGAAAAGTTTAAAACCTCATCTGCATTGCTGAAGTGTAAAAGCAAACAGACTTGTTAGAATTGTCAGAAAATACATATAATTTATATGTAAGCACTTTCTGACTCCCTTTACTCAATGTGCGTGATTTATTATTTTTCTTCAAGGTTTGATATATTAACTTTTTACCTGCTAGAAAGGCCTTTCATTTATATGTAGGCTTGCAGAACTGGCTGAAATATTTCTCCCAGATTCAGACTCACACAGAAGGACCATTGTCTTCCGCCCAGTGCCTCGGTATGATGTCATAACCCCGGTCTCTCTGAGTAAGAAGCTTTGATTTATAGCCAGGGCTGCTGCCAATGCGTGATTCTCAGAAGTTTGTATTAAATTAGATGACATAATGACATGAGTCCACAGTCTTAAGAAGGCAGCGTTGAACCATTGAAAACCAATTAGCGCAGATTAAGTTGCTTATCAGCCTAATTTAGAACTGTGAGCTCTGTCATATTTCAATATTCAAATTCGAGGACTATTTTAAAATCATCTGTTGGCCAACCTAATGCGTTGTGAAGTAACAAGCATTTAAAAATTCACCATACAAACCGACCTTGCATTAATTTTTTGCTTTTCCTGGCAAGGGCCTGATGCTCCAGAAGGGTAGGGTCTCTTAAATGAGTAACATTACCTTTGAGTCTGGTTTCTGCTAGAAGTGCTTGCAGATTCTCAACAGCTGTAGGGCTTTCCAGTTTATCGCCAGTCCTGTTCTGTCACTAGGAGTGTCTCTTCCAGCTGTCGGGTTTTTACCAAGTCACTTAAGAATTGAACTATTTGAGCTAGAAGTTAGTCAGGCTAATACCGTTCTCTGTAAAATATTAATCCTGAGAAAATTAACTGTACTCTCGGTATCACTGTTGTGTCTCCCTGTGTGAAATACTCGTGCAAGTGAGTGACGGTGGAAGTGGGTTTGTGTTATGGCAGCTAGCTTATCATGCCTCCACAAGGATGTATTTGAGAAAGAAACCCCTTCTTCTAGCTCGAGTCAATGTAAAGATTTGCAGTCAACCAAACATGAGTCAATAGGCAAGTGGTAACACAAGTCTGCGGCTGGCTGGTGATCAGCCCTGGCTGCCCCCGAGGAACCTACTGGGTTTCTGCCTAGGAGAAAATGGTGAAGGTGGGCGCGTAAGGTTTGTGTCCTCAGCTGCTCTAGGTCAGCTGCAGCTGCTCACCACAGTTGAGGGTCTCAGCCCCTGAAAAGTCATTGAGACACTGGGTGGGTGTGATAGGAACTGGTAGCCTTATTACATGCAAGAGTTTGAGTAATGCCATAGACATGGGAAGTTCCACCTCAACTTCTTCACTGTGAGGGTGAACAGGCTGCCCAGAGAGGTTGTGGAGTCTCCTTCTCTGGAGACCTCCAAGACCTGCCTGGATCTGTTCCTGTGTGGGCTGCCCTGGGTGACCCTGCTCTGGCAGGGGGGTTGGACTCGATCTCCAGAGGTCCCTTCCAACCCCCACCATTCTGTGGTTCTATGGTAGACACCATGGTGGTGAGTGGATAGTCAGCGAGTACAGCTATGGGCTGTTCCTGCACTGGTTTTGGAAGGTGTGCCTTGAAATACCCACAGCTCCTGCCCTGATCCCTCTGCAGTCCTTTGCAAAGTGGAAGTAAATGGTTGTCCTTTTAAAGAAAGAATATAAGGTGATCTACACCAACTTTTGACACATTTAAAGTATTTTCAGGACGACAAGGAAGTCAGACCTTTTGAGATCATTTGAGTTGAGTTTGGACCTACGAACATTGGCAAGGATTTTTGGCCTTTGTCACTCTGGTGAAGCTACATGGGCTGGGAAGAAGCAGATACAAGGTAGTCTGTCATAAACAGTTAACTGGTGTAGTGTAGCAATTTGTGGTATATCTGTCCTCCACAAGCCAAGTAACCTAGTTAGTCATGCAAAATACAAAAGTAGAGGTCTAGCCAGAGAGGGAAGTGTTGATCTCTTAGATTTTTTGCTGACAGGATGAGTTTTGTACGTCTGATTCCAGGTCATCTGGGTCATTAGCAATGAAAGTCCTACAGAGCTTCCTTCTGCAAACTGGTGAAGACATTTACGCTTTTTTAAAGGGCCATGAGTGGCTGCCATCCCAGCATGGTAAGATCTGCAGGTTCACTCTGCACAGCCTTAAAGGGCTGTACAAATGGCGAAGCACTGAAAGTTCAGATACAAATCCCCTCACCATTTCAGCATTGATATTTTCCCTGTCTTTCAGTGCGATCCCTGTTCTGGTTCTGAGATTAGCATACCAGCAAAATACCTGATACTGAGCAAGGGGAGTCTCTCTTAGTGAGACATTAAAAAAAAAGTAATGGAGACACCTCTAAGCCTAAGTGCAGGTAGTAACTGCCCATTTAGAGACAGTCTGTTTGCCATTACATGAAATAACTGATGCTCAGGAATATTGGTTCAGAGCAATACAAGAGGACAGTGGAAACAGATGTTAAATAAAATGAAGGTCCCACTTAATTTCATATAGAATTATAGAATGGTAGGGGTTGGAAGGGACCTCTGGTGATCATCGAGTCCAACCCCCCTGCCAGAGCAGGGTCACCCAGGGCAGGCCACACAGAAACAGATCCAGGCAGGTCTTGGAAGTCTCCAGAGAAGGAGACTCTACAACCTCTCTGGGCAGCCTGGGCCAGGCTCTGTCACCCTCACAGCAAAGAAGTTTCTCCTCCTGTTGAGGTGGAACTTCCTCTGTTCCAGTTTGCCTCTTGTCCTATCCCAGGGCACCACTGAAAAGAGCCTGGCCCCTTCTCCTTGATCCCCCCTCGCAGATATCTGTAAACATTCATCAGATCCCCTCTCAAGCTGCTCTTCTCCAGGCTAAACAGCCCCAGGGCTCTCAGCCTTTCCTCAGCAGAGGGATGTTCCAGTCCCTTCAGCATCCTCGTAGCCTCTGTTGGACTCTCTCTGGTATTTCCCTGTCCCTCTTGAACTGGTGAGACCAGCACTGGACACAACACTCCAGACATAGTCTCACTAGGGCAGAGTAGAGGGGAAGGAGAACCTCACTTGACCTGCTGGCCACACTCTTCTTTATGCACCCCAGGAGACCATTGGCCTTCCTGGCCCCAGGGCCCATTACTGTTCCATGGAGAACTTATTTTCCACCAGGTCCCTCTCTATGGGGCTGCTTTCCAGTGGGTCTGCCCCTAACCTGTACCAATTCATGGTGTTGTTCCTCCCGCGGTGTAGGACTCTACACTTATCCTCGTTGAACTTCATGAAGTTCCCCTTTGCCCAGCTCTCCAGCCTGTCCAGGTCTCACTGACTGGCAGCACAGCCTTCCAGTGCATCAACCACTCCTCCCAGTTTAGCATCACCAGCAAACTTACAGAGGCTATCCTTCCTTCTTGTTTTCCTCTCTATCTACCAACCTGCCATCAGCAAAACAAGCTGCTGTGACTTACCCTGACTGGTCCTGTAATTAACACCAGTCTCTGTCTTCCCTCTGAACTCTGAATTTATGGACAGCCAGGAATGTCCTTGGTTGCTGTCACCATCTCCAGGAGAGTTTTTGGACTAATGAGTCTGGAATAGAGTCCCTTTGTCCTATCAGTGCAGCGCAGAACAGGACTTAGTGGTTATCCCGTTGGTTGTGGCAAGTGTATTTCAGTGTATCGGCGTGTGAGAACAGTGTTCATGGCCACTAATCAGACCTTGACAAAAAGACAAAAAGATGTCTGGTAAACCAAGTAGCAAAGATGTCCCATAGAAGAGCTACAATGAAAAGATCAGACTGACATCAGGAACCCACCTTCTTTAAAGCCTCCAGCCTGCCTGCCACCAGGGCTATAACCCTTCCCTAGGTTCTAACAAGTCAGACAACTCCAGAGTTTATTGGAGTTGAATTGCCAGTGGTTGAGCTCGGAATTATTTAGCACAGGTGTTTCTATAACAGTGATATATTGGGAAAATTCAGTGTTCAACAACCATCATATTTCCAGCTGTGCTGTGGTTAGTGCTAGTACAGTCAACCTAATAGAAAACATGTGAGAATATTTGCTAGCTCAGGAACTTGTTAAAGGTATTTTCTTACAACATCTCAGCTGCTATGTTTACCTAGGTGCATTTCTTTGGTCTTGCATTTTCATAAAGGGTGTGATATTGGTTTTATAAAGCTGTCACTGAACCTGGAATCTGCTTCTCTGCGACCAAGTGCATTAGTGGCCCTGCTAACCAGTGTGGAGCACATGAGCAGGTGAAAATAAGATTATGAGGAATCCAATGACAGTCCATTATCCTTGGCACATTTGTCTTGAGCAGCACCTGTGCATCTGTTACATATATAGACGTGTTTTTACTAGGGGTGCTAGAAATCTTGAAACAAGTGTTGCAAGCATCTATACGTGAAGGAACATAAAAGGAGCAAAGTTAACAAGAGGCTGGGGGACTGTAAAACAAGGGTAGTGAAGTGCATTCACCAGCAGCAAAATTTGTAAGTGTTAAAAGAGGTTTTATATGTACACATGCACACACGTGCATTGCTAGGCGTTCAAAAGCCTCCTACGCGAACACAGTAAATGGCTGGGGAATGTATAAGGTCGTTTGTAAAACACATGAAATTAAATATACGGTCAGGGACATGCTGGCAACACACACGTGCTCTGGGCTGAGTCGTGCGAAGATGTTTCATTGCTAACTTTGTGCCTCAACAGTTTGGTTAGCCTAATATTCTGAAAGATATTCGCTGGTGTCTGTAGATTTCCAGCAGCATCTTCAAGCGACGGCTGTTCCTGTGGATCTCTTTTTGGGAAAGAAGATAAATGCTACAGTGCAGCCATATTCAATTGTTGTAGGCATTAGAGTTGTGTCTGGCTAGGAAAAAAATCTATCCGCAGACGAGCTTGGCCCTATTATTTATAATTTTTCTGATAAAGGAGGTGTCTTTGCCTTTGTACTGCATGTGTTGTAGGAGAAGCAGCAAAGGCCTCGCTCTGATGTGAGAGAGAAAGCTGATGTGAAAAAGACAGTTTGATTTGAGGAAGGATCTCTTCTTGGCTTTGAGAGAACAGCTCTACATTTGTCATGACTGGGCTGATGCTCACAGACAGTCACGCTGCCCATGGTGGTATTTAGAACCACGGCTTGACAGCTCAATTAGAGCCTCTTTGGGGACAATGGGCAGAGCAAGCAGCCGTCTAGAATGGGAGTTGGTTTTTCTTAGTAGCCAGAGACTGAGTTAACATTTGTTATGAGCTGGCATTAGCAGTTTGGATCCAACTGTTTGGGTTAGCAAATTTGGATTAGCAAGTTTGGATCACGGTGATTCACTGCGAGTTGGATGCGACTTATTGAATATTTTACACCCGCTGGCTGGTTAGCAAGATTAAACACAATCATGTACAAACTCAACAAATCAATTCCTACTCTTTCAAAAATACCCTCATAATTGAAAACTTCTTAGACGCAGTAGTTTGTCGCGTGTCTTTGCCATTTTACTTTCACTGAACTCCGAAAGCCCCGTCCCTACCTTACTATGCTTCAGTTTACCGAATACGCAGACATTTATCAAACGGGCCATCGGTAGCTGTAGAAATGCAGTAGTATATCCAAGTTAAAATTCTTGCTTTGATTACTACAAATCCATGGAGCCCTTGGGTCCAGAGCTTCCACTGAAGCTCAACTATTTGCAAATAGATTTTTATAGCACATTAGTGCTGGAGGAGAGTCCAAAGCAAATAGTCCTTTTCAATATTAGAACCAGCTGTGACTTTCTTGTGCTGATGACTCATTCTCTTTTTTTTTTTTATTTTTTATAGGGTGGGAGAACTAGGCAAAAGACACACAGAGTCTTATTCAAAACGTTGTTTGTTTTGCAAAGGGTATCCTAGCCACAAGCCAACTTGATCATACCAATACGCAACTCATGTTTATTTAAAACTTTTTTCTTTTAACAGTTCCAATTATAAAAACAGAACCCACAGATGACTATGAGCCTGCTCAAACCTGTGGACCAATGAACCAAGGCTTAAGCCCTCTCTCTAAACCATACTACAGCCAGCAGATCATGATGCCCCCTGATCCTGGTTCATGCCTCGTGGCTGGCTTTGCCTCCTGTCAGCAGAGAAACGCCGTGATGTCACCCTCTCCCAATGCAAGCCCCAAGCTGCACGACCTTTCGTCCTCTCCTTACAAGTGCATCCCCAACCCAGGCCACAGTCACCTCGGACTTCAGCAGCCCGCTGGAGGTGTCCCCACCATACAGGAAGTGCCAAGGTCTATAGTTGTGCACCCAAGCTCCCCCGAGCAATCATCTCACATCATGCTGCAGCCGCAGGTGAGTCAACATCTGAGCAGTAGCTGTCCCCTTGGTTATCAACAAACACTCTATCCCAACAGTCCCTCTTCTCCAGTTCCATCTGTTACCCAAGAGCCAACCTATTTGCAGTCCTGCAGTCCAACTCACTCATCCATAATGGGTCAACAGCAGCAGCAACTGCCGAAGGTTCACAGAAATGAGTCTCCAACAACCCAACCACTGTCATTGCCAGAGTTGCATGAGGAAAGTAATCATAATTTGGCCCCTATTCCTGTAATGATCAAGCGAGAACCTGAGGAATTGGACCAGATGTACCTGGATGATGGTAAGTCTTCCTCAGCATAGGTTTGCATTCAACCATGTTGCTATATCAGTGAGTTCCCTTAACCCCCTCCTCCTTTTGAATCCTGGTGGAAAAAAAAAAAATATCAATTAACAGCCTGGTGGAATGGTGCAGACTTTTGCTTGGGTTGTTTCTCCACAGGAAAGGGCTCTTTAATTCCGTTTGAGACAGTGAAACCATATTATCTAAGCATTAAACGCTGTTAGTTACCGTAGAGCTAGCTGCATGACCATGTTGCAATAATCTTAACCGTATGGTCTTGGCTTATGCCCACACCAGTGACCTGTGGAACTGCAGTGAAAACGTATTAAACATTGTCCCATCCGTAATGCAGTGAAATGCCTGATGTGCAAATCTGTTCCCTGGAACTAAATGATAAACTGCTCTCCTTCAGCTGAGAAGGTTCAGATTAGAAATGGAGACGCATCTTTCAGCGTAACTTTTCAGTCTGATGGCATCTGACGTTAAGACAGTTACTTTTTCTTCCATTCTTCCTGTGGCCTCGCTGCTGGTTTGGTGGGCTTGTTTTTTTTTTTCTTTTGTGAGATTCTATATGTATATGTATTCTACACGCACCACCGCAAAGTTAAAATGCTGTGATGAACTTGTCAGACTCTAGTTTCCTAAGATTTATTATTCAAACGTAATAATAGGATAATCTGGACTTTGATTATGTGACCTCACTGAACTGTGATTTAGCAGTTGCCGCTAAGTATCCCAGCAGCATTCTGCACCCTCACCTTAATGCAGTACGTGAGTTCCCTTCCAATAGCCACATAACTTTATATAACATACTATGCTATTTGAAGAAGGAATGCCTTTGAGATGGCTGTGTTGAAACGAATTGGTGCCAAGGAACATCTGAATGTGATTGTCTTGCAGGGAGAATTTAAAGACAATTTGTTGCACTTGGTTTTGGTTTGTTTTTTTTTAAAAGGACATTTAGCCATTCTGTTTTAAACAGCGTGGTACTCGCTGAATTAGGATTGCAAATGAAGTGTTTTGGAGCTTGAGTAGCAGCCTTTTGCATCTTGACTCCAGGAAAATGACTTTTCTTAACAGAAGTTATTAATGGTTACATGATAGACAGGTCTAAGGAATTTCCTAATTAGGAGTCCGGTTCAAGTTTTGCATAACACGTCTTCTGTCACAAGGTTTTCTTCATATAGCATGCATTTTTACCACGTATCTGTGCTGTAGGGAGCAAACCAAACCAAAACAGAAATGTACACAAAGCAAAACAAAAATCCATGGCCAAAATTTGGTTGTGAGAGAAACCAGAAGTTATCTGTGGAAGGAAGAGAATACAGATAAAACCAAAACCTGTATAGCTGTCTTTCTAGAAAAGCACAAGCAATGGGCAGTCTTTCTGCCTTGCCTCCACAGAATCCAGCAACCGCTTCTCTTGACAGCACTACGAAAGCTGTCGTTGGCTGCTCTCTGCTTGGAGAGATGGGGCTGTGGCTCAGGGATGAAGGGTGAAGCTCCTTCACCTGTGTCTACTTCAGGTTTCTCCTGGAAGAACTTTGCTACCATGTGGTCCAAGACAGATATTTTGTTTTTTTCAGCTATGTTCATTCTGTCTGACAAAGCATAAATGGTTTAGTCTTTACCCCCATCTCTTTTCCATCGCATTCTCTGGACACACAGGCACACCAGTCCTCTGACAGATAATCAGAGTAATTGTAGAAGCCGCCAAGTACAGCTGCACTGATACTTAAAGTTGACTTTGAAGATGTCTTCAGCTAGCCAAATCCAGATAATATTTCCCTTTGGCATCCAGCAGGCTATCGAAATCGTTCTGTGGCTGACCACAAGAACTATACACCAAGAAAGAATTCATAGACATAACAGTCATGCTAACAATATATAATAGAAAAAAAAAATAACTTATGTAGTTCCAAAAGATTAAACACCATGAGTTCCCTCTAAGAGCGGTAATCAGAAATAGTAACCCAAGGAAGTCCCTTTTCTGTGTCTAAAGTGATATTCAGGTTTGTCTCAGGGGTGACATGGATGGAATGTAACCCACTGAGCTGCCCTTTGCTATCTGCCTTATCTCACAGCCTGATCATCCGCTCGATGTTTTGTGTTGACAAAATGAAACCCTTGTGGAAATCAGGAGTGGACAACTTACGTCTTCCTAATTTCTCAGTATTTGGGCAGTCAAGAGAGTACATGGCAGAGGAGCTAAGGGCAGGAAGCATGTCTTGGGGGATTTGTGCTGGCCAAGACCCTCTGTTCAAACCATGCAGAGCCCCAACATGCCTCAGACACACAGCACAAGAGCGAGCACGCAGCTGTGAGTCAGGCTGGAAGCCCGTTTAGGGCTAGGCCATATGCATTTCATGGAGGCAAACTTACCACCACCAGTGCAGACACTGGTTTCACGTTACATTTAATCTGATGTAACTACAGGCTCCCATGGAAAGGGTGGCCTCAATCCATCTTGCCCTTAGCCACATGTTCTTACTGCTTCCTTTGAGTCATATCAATTGATTATGGAGCAGCAGAGCAGGCTAATGGAAAATTAACCTGCCAAAAATAGCAAAAGCCACGCAATTTTCCGCTGGGTCAGCTCATGGAATCGCATCCCCTGGGTCCGATAGCTGGGTCCAACCCACGAAAAGGGCAGGAAGCCTGTTGCTGTGGGTCTAGGAGTGCAGCAGAGCTGCTCTGGGTGGCAGCAGCCCACCCATAGGCCGGAGTAAGTGTGACTTGAAGCCACATCTGTTGTCATCTTATCCTCCCCAGCAACTATCTAATCAACTCATCCTGTCTCGGTAAAAAAACACCTTCTCATGCTCACCTACTATGGAAGGATGACGTCTGGCCTGCCTCACACTGTCTCAAAGGGCAGTTTGGCCTCTACAGTGACTACCTGGAAACCACCAGTAATTGCTCCTGATGTCCCAGTAGGTGCTGTTCACTGGGATCTGCACGGAGGAGGCAAAACACTCCGCATCTGCAGTGCCTTTGTGTCTGGTGCTGCTTCATTCAGACCTCTGGCCATAACTGTGGAGTAAGGGAGAATGGGTTTTGAAGAGTGGCTTGCACCAAGCAGGAGCAGCTCTTTGCCATGTGCTTAATTTGGTTTTTTGGGTTGTTTGTTTTTTTTTTTTTTTGTATGGGAGCTTTTAAGCCCTCGCCATTGTTTCTTGTTAGTATCATATCCATCTTTACGTGTTTTCCTTGTTGGAGGAGGGAGTAGGGTATCTGTGTTTTATGACCATAGTCTGAAAACCAGAATGTCAAATCATTCTCGTGAGTAAGGAGTGTTACTCTTCTTTTTTTTTTTCCTAAATAGATTGCTGCTCTACCCCACCATCATTTGTTGTTTAGCTCCCTTCATAGCGCACGATTTAAACCTTTTTCCAGTCTCTGCACCTGTGAACACTGTGAAAGCCAGAGACATCAGATGTACTTGACTGCTTTCCTTGCCTGCTACTCTAAGCATACCAACTCTTTCCCCCATCCCTAAAGTAATTTAAAAGTAAAGAAGTATTTTAAAAACTAAATTCTTAAAGAATCACTGCATTAAAAAAGTGTGTCTTCGTAGTGTGTTACAGCTGTTTAGTACTTTACTTTAGCCGAAAGTACTTATGAAGCGCGAGGTATAGACATCTGACATACCCACAGGCCTAGCAGACAAATAAAATATCTATCTGGTTTTGCCAGGTTATATTTGGTAAAATTTTGGTTGCTTGTTTACCACTTTGGTAAGGTTTGATTTGTGTATTTAATACATTTGTAGCAATCTTGGACCAGGTATAACCAGAATTTTTTTGGTTTCAGCTTGTGGGATCAAAGTAATATTCATTCCTCTTGGTCTGGAGTATCTCCAAATATAGACCATCTATACTGCAGAGTATAGATGGAAAAAACCAGTCAGTGAGTTTATATAAATATATATCCTGTATATGAGTTTTTTTTCTGTTTTGGTGATGGTGGGCAGCTGAAGTGATACAAAGGGAGCACCCGAAGAGACTTCCGTTTTGGCGAATAAGTTTTGGTCTTGGCAATCTTGTTATAAATCAAAATCTACAGTAGCCACCTGGGCTACTCATTAAATGTGCTGTCCTTTTCAGTATGTGTCTGTATGATTCAACATGTAGAGTGTATTTAGCACTCAGCCCGTAAGTCATACCTGATGTATTAATGGCTGTGCTCTTGATAGTGAAAGGTGTCTGGCTTGTATACCAGCCCTTGTTTCAAATTCTGAGTTCAACCTCTTAACAAAGATTATGACTGGCTCCCTTTGCTGCTTTCTCAGCAAGATTTGATTAAAAGCGGTTGAAATGTGACGGTTATGCTTGGATGTAGTCCTTTGTGGGAGCCCATGGTTGTTTGCAGTGGAGAGGGGGTGTCTCCTGTCCTTCCCAGAAGCTCTTGCAGCTCCAGGTGCTGGGCCATCCTGGCAGAACACTGTGGGGCTAACACCAGCTCCGTGTGCCTGTGCCACCCCTGCCCTAGACAGAGAAGGTTACGTGGCATTCCCCTTTCAGATCTGACCTGGGAGTAGTGTGGGGTGCTAGGGTGGTGGAGCTCAGAGAGAATCCTTAGACAGGCAGGCTTGAGGGACCTCTTCAGAACAAGTCCATGTGGTAATTGCTTTTAAGAGAAAACATTTTATTTGGGGTTCAATGAGTCTAATGTGCTGTACAGACCTTTGAGGCATGAGGTGGAATTGGCATCGCCCAAAGAGATGGACAGTTTGGGGAAGCTACAAGCTGATTAGAACTCTTCCTGGTGCCTTGACCCAGTCAAGGGCATGTGAAAACTTACCTAATTTATATCTCACTTTTGAATGTGCTAGTCCTTCTGGCCCTCCAAGTGTTGACTTGGGTCAAAAGCTGCACTACTCTGCTTTGGAAGTAATCTTGATTCTTTTCTGTTCACCAGTGCAGCTCAGATAATTTTTCCAATTTTTAGCTGCTTTTTGTGGTGATAGAAGAAACCCCAAGCCGGAGGCTGTGGAGCGTGACTTCACACAGCTTTCAGGATGTTCTGGAAGCTGGGAACTGGCCAGGCTCACAAAAGTAGATGCTAAAGGTGACTTGAAATCACCTTCCTCATCCCCATTTCCCTTTCCTGGACCTAGTGTAGCCTGGGTGGAACACAGAACTGAGCTCCAAATCTTTCATTTCACCAGGGTTCAATTAGGCATGCTGATGCCAAGAAACATTTTTCACATTGTAACTGGCACTCCCACAAGCTATTGCATTTTTTACCTGCAGCAGAATGACACTTGCTTGTGAAATTATTTCCTGCCGTTAGAAACATCGAAGAAAGTAGTGTTCATTACAGATTAAAATGAAGCTATTTAAAAAAAAAAAAAAAAAGGCAAGGGGGAAATATATTGGTACCAACAGGAAAAAAGGTATGACGTGCTGTCAGCAGCTTTCAAGGTGCATCGTGCACGCGGTGATCCCATTTCTTATATTGCTGCACGGAACTTCACAAAAGCAGTTTTTAATTGAAAGCGAGGCAGCATCGTGGAGGATTCTTTAATCAAGGTATGCCTGAGTAACGAAGCTAAAGAATATCTCAGCTTTTTTGACCGTTGCCTGGGTTCTAATCTCAACTTTGGAGATACAGTACCAGCCAGGTTGAAATTGGTGGAGCAGTCCCATGGCCGGCACTGGGGACGGGCTTTCACCCGCCGCTGAAAACGCCCCAAGTCCTGTGTAGGAGCCAGAACTGGAATAACAATATCCGAAAGACAGATACCCTCTGAAGTTCTGTATATTAATTCGCCCTCCTCCTCTCCACACGGACACTTTCATAAAGGTCTCTCTCCTGATCTTGACTTGATCGGATCTATAAATCTTTGTGTAGTAAGATGAAAATCCACGGGCCCTGAACAGAGGTAGCTGATGTTTAGGTATATGGTAACAGCAAGTATCAGAACCACATCATCATCTTTCTTAAAACAAGGAGGCTTTTGTTCTTGTGATTGTCTTTGCACAGCTGTGAGTTTTATAGCACCGTGCCAATGAATGCACTCATTGCGACTTTTATTTTACCCTGAAAAGGTAAATTGGGAGCATTAAGCCCCCAATAAGTATGTAAAAGTGGCAAAACCACAGGTAAAGTGTTACTGAAAGCTGCAGCCCTGCCAGCCATTTCATTTTAAACATGGCTCTTTTAAAAATAACTTTTGCAGTAAAAGCTGTAACTCCTGGATGTAATATGAGCTATTGCTAATGTCATTCCCATGAATTGCTTACAGTGTTGAACTGTTAGATGTCTGACAAGTCCATATATCTCCTATACAGTATATGTGAAAGTTTTTTGCCTCTAAACCATATGCTCTTTTTTTTTTTCACTCCTCTATATTCTTCAAATGCACGTGGTTTGGTGATATAGTTTATTTGAACAGGAACCGTAGCAGACAGAATTATTCTTTTGCTGAAATGTATCCTTTTTCATACATCTCGGCTTCATGATTAAAGCAATTGGCTCTCAAGGCATTAAGTTTAGTCTGCTGCTGCCACAATTATGCCTTTGAAAACTCCTGAAGTGCACTCGGTGATTTCCAGTAGTCCAGATGTCATTAGAACAACACGCAGGTAGTCTGCAAAGTCCAGTAACACTGTCTGCACTTGGCTTGGGCGAGCTTTTCCCTCCCTCCCTCTTGGCCGAGCCTCGCAGCTCTGGGAGAAAACAAATAGCTTTCCTCATGGAAAGTTTTACTTAATCTGGCGCCGTGCCCAAGCCTAGACCCTCCTCGCCTCTAACGATGATTGAAAGTGTACATGCTACTGTGATAAAATATGCTGAGTCGTTAACATTCGGGGCTCGGGTTGTACGCGATGAGTAAGGGAGGGCTGAAGTAATGTGTTGGAGTCAGAGCTTTGGTGGACTCGCACGTCTGGGTTTGAGGGGTATCCCCTTACACGAAACCGCACGCCCTCAGGATCGGGTTGTGCTGTTTCTAGCGGGTTTGCTGAATTGGGTCTCCCTGGAGGCCCACTAGAAGAAAGCTCCCAGAAGAGCAGCTGACCAGACTAGGTGTCACTGCTGCTTTTCTCCAGTCCCAGGTGTGCGGTTGCCCATAGAGCAGCCTACTTCTTAGCTGCCGTATGCTGCGAAGTTTGGCAGTGAACTTCGCTTGCTTCTAACATCAGCACTTAGATTTCCAGGGAGGTCCTTGAGTCTCAGGCTTTCAAGGAAGTGTCCGGTCCCTTCAGAGAAATCTTGAGTGCCTCTGCCCTCATCCAGCGATGGCAGACACTGGTGGAGGGCGCAGGACACTGGCTAAGCAGTGCAGAAATCAGCAGGCAGTGCTTCGCAATCTTCTGGGACTCGAAGGTATTTTTAGTGTTGAAAGCCCAGCGTTTGTCTGATGTGCATCTGCACTTGCACCTTCACTTTAAGCATTCCGAGTCATCAAGTGTTCAGATGAAGCCACGTTGCACCCCTTCTTTTCAGCTGAGATGCTGCAGCTCTGCTAGTGGCTCGTTAGTTGGGGCAGAAGTCACTTCTCACTCCCATGCCTGATTCACTCTCCTATTTTCATAGTAAAGTCTGTTGGCATCGCTCTTTCAAATGGTAAAGGTTTTGTGGGTTATTTTCTGTAAGTTTTCCTTGGCGATCCGGGGAGAAGAAGTTGCTGTATCTAAGCCTTGGTAACATTTACATCTGCTTTTAAGCCTGGAGTAGTGCCAAGGAAAATATGTGGCTTTGCAGAAGCACAAGCTTCATGAGAAAGCTTTGTTCCGACACGATTAATTTTAGGAGTATGTTGTTTGTTCGAAACGTTTCTGCTGCGCCGTGTTAGTCGGTCAGGTGTGGCCTTGTGGCTCGTGTCCGGCCTCCATGCACTCATGCCCTGAACCTGTCCTGGCAAAACGCTGCTCTGGAAGTTCTTACAGAAAACCCTTCTTCTCCAGGGAGCAGAGCATCACCCAGACCCCTGCTGCATCACAGCAGAGCTGGACTGAAGCGAGCTGCCGGCTCAGCCCAGCTAACACGTACGTGTCGGCGGAAGCGCTCGCAGGAGAAGACTCCCTGGCCGCATGTACGGTGCTCCTGGCTGAGCGCTAGTGAGCTGCAGCGCTGCTGCATCGCAGAGCAGCGACCGGCCTGCCCCTGCGCCCGCTTAAGTCAATAACGCCGTTCCCTTCGGGCTCCTTGGGAGCGGGACCAAGCGTACGGCTGGTGGTTACAGAGCATAATAGCTGCATTCATTGGAAACTGGTTGCTGATAGACGGGAGGAGAGGGAGTTGTTTCCAAAGCAGATTTCTGCGCGACGCAGTTGATTGTTTCATCTGCGTCTGCCAGACAAGTGGGGGCTCAGGCATGGGCCTGATAGCAGCTTGACCATCGCTGTTGAGAGCAGGCTGTGTGATAACCTGGCTCCTGGTCTTTCCTCTTCTCTGTGGAGCTAATGGTGATTGCAGCCAGTGGGCACCAGGCTTTCCACAACAGGCTTATCTGTGGCTGGGAGGAAGCTTATGAAAAAACGCAGACCCTCAAAATGTTCCCCTCCTCCTCTGTCACTAGGGAAGCCTGCAACGTCTGGATGTTCAAAATACCTGGAAGCAATCGTTGGGTAAGAAACACAGTAGGGAAACAAAGGTCCTGTTCCTCGTTGGCCAGGCTGGCTGGGTTTGTCTGCAAACCAGGGAGCTGGAACAGCTCTCTGCCTCCTTTACAGGCTTTGCTTTCTTGGTAGGTCTTCTACCTTTTGCACACGTTGAAGCCTAATGCAAGACAAATACCGCGAAGTGAAGGGAGATGGTGCTGCGAGCGTGTTGAATTTCCCAAACTGTAAAACTGTATTGTCCCTGATAGTTGCAATATAAGCACTTGAGCGGTCTTGAAAAGCAGTGCTGCAGGCTATCAAAGTCTGTAATTAGTGGATTAAATTCTTTGGTCCTTATGTAGTTATAGCTCATGTTATTCAAGCATCGTGTGTGTACAAGAACGTTCCTCATTTGCCTTGCCTTTGCACAACTGAAGTATGATTTTTCTACTTAATTTTGGCCCTTCTGCAGCCATATGAGAGTGCAGAAGACAAGATTTGACTCTTCATGTCTCTTCTGTCCAGATTGCTCTTGATGTTGGAGTTGCCTGGGAGCTAGGAATGAATATATGTTCCATTTTGTAAGTCTTGTGATATCTTTGGGGTTGCAGAATAGGTACTGCAGTAGATATTACGAATCAGTTTTGATACCCTGGGAGCAGCAGTCAGTTCTTTTTCTAGTGCTGCAGGGAAAATATGTGTTTCATTGCCACCTCTTAAGCAGAATCTTCTGCAAATGACTTAAGAAGTAGAAAAAAACCGCAAGTTTGGGTCACAAAAGAAGCTCTCAAAAATATAAAACTGAAGAATATTTTAATTTTATCTTTTATTTCTGTCCTGTATATGCAAATCCATACACACATAACGTATGTGTGTGCATACATAAGTGTGCACGCGTGCGCAGACGTGTATGTAACGAGCTATAAGAGTTACTGATTCTTCTGCGTGTTTGACGTTGCTGTGGGTGAGAGTCATCTAAGTGTCTTCTACTCATGACTGACTTCTCTGAAAGTCCTGCAGGTGCCTGTTGAGTAAAAACTTTTCGAAACAGGAGGCCAGGTGGAGAAGCTCATCCTGTGGACCTTCTGTTGTGCACAGTAAGCTTCTGACCTGAAGTGCCCATTGCAGCTCTGAAATGTGGCTCCATACTGGTGCATGTTGTCACCGCTGCTGAGGATTTCTCGTGCAGCTGAGCTTTTGCTATCCAACTGTTCTTTTGGAAGACTGAAGCAACTGGTAAAGATGATCTCTTTGCTCTTGGCTTTTTTTTTTAATCCCTGTGGTAACTCCACCATGCTCCAGGCTGCTCTTGGACTATCTGTTCACTTGAGGTCTTTCATCTGGAAGCATCTGTGTGAGCCATGAACAGCTTCTCCAGTCATCTTCTCCTCATAGCAATGTCTCTGGGTCAGTAGTACTGGGAGGTTCAAATGTTATTCTCAATCTAAGATGAGTGTGTGTGGAATTGTCATATAGGAAGAGGTTAGAGGAGAAACCAGTCCTGATTATTCTTTTTTTTTTTTTTCAGTTACACACGCTCTTGTTTGTTTTCTTTCTTCTGGGAAATTTACCCAACTCAGTTCATTGCTGGGCGAGGTGATGCAGAGCTGTCCCTTGGGCCATAGCAAAGGCTAGAACTTCCTGAAATCTCTAGAATTAATGCGATGCCAATTCAGGTTTTAGAGAAAGATGTAATGAGTGCAGGCTCTGGCTAGATGAACCTCACCCAGGCACTGCAGGAGCTCTCTTTGAAAGGGCTGGAAGGGCTGCCAGCAGTGGAGGTGGCTGCTGGACTCCAGTCTCTGAGTCCCCAGGTAACTTTGAAAGAGATCTCAGGGATTTTTGCTTGTTTTTTCTTCCACATAGATAGTATGTTAGGATGAGGAATGTCCTCACTGCAAAAGAAAAAGAAGCAAAACTCATTCCAGGTCAGGAAGTGCCATGAACCACAGGGAGACTGCACTGTTTGCATCAGTGGACAAACATGGCAGCAGTGGCTGCTTCCGAGAAC
This sequence comes from Ceryle rudis, assembly GCA_033439905.1. Lineage (NCBI taxonomy): Eukaryota > Metazoa > Chordata > Aves > Coraciiformes > Cerylidae > Ceryle > Ceryle rudis. The sequence continues at coordinate 21,712 of JAAGNO010030625.1, forward strand.
TTTCCAGGAATTCTCCTCCTGTTTCTAGAAACCCACACTGGACCTTTCAGGCCAGACAAGCACCACTAGTTTGTTTAGACCATCGATTCCTGGGCGTACTGTGTCAGATTACCGCTTGGTAGAACCTGCAAACCTCCATTGTTGCCAAACAAGCTGCTGTTTTCTGCCCTATGTGGCATTTATCCAGAACAGTAGACATAAAAGTGATCGTGTCCTTTGCAGAGCGTTCACACTTACCTTTCTGCAGGGCAGTATCCCAGATGTTTCACACCATTTCAATGGTAAACTAAAGTCCTAAAGAGGAACCGGCAGTGCTGAAGACAAGGAAAGGGTTGCTGGAAGGATGTGCTACTGTGAAAGCACCATACTGTGCTATTTTAGTAGCTCTTTTAGGAGTCCAGAGATAGGTGCAGCCCTCAGCTGACACAGTCCCTGCTTGCTGGCAGAGTCAGCTCGCTGTGACAGGGCTCCAGGACCCGCAGTCGAAGCGGGGGCTCTGTGTGGGGCTGCACCCTGGTGAGGATTCAGCACAGAGGGTGGGATCGGGGGCTCTTTGTGACAAGTGCATGTGTGTATATTGGGAAAGGGACTAAAAAAATAGCAGCTTTCTCATGATGCTGTAGCAGGGTTAGCAAGCATTTTTAAGTTTCAGACTTAGAGTATGTCTGTGAAACTACCTCGTGGTGTAATTAGAGTGAGAGAAGCTTGAGAAAAAGAGAAATGAGAGAAAGGTTAAATATAACATCCCCATAACAAAAACACAAAAAAAAACCCCAAAAAAAAAACCAACCAAAAACCAAAACTATGAGCAAAGACAAATTTTGGAAGAAGAGGGTGAGTGTGGGTGTGAGAGGAGTTTGTCTAAAACTGAAATGGTACAAATGAGTTGTAATAGCCCAGGATTTGACTGCCATGGAAAAGTGTATCTAAAGAATACCTCACTTTGCCCCAAAATAATTTAAGTATAGAGAAAAATGAGTGGAGATGATGAAATGAGCAATGTGCTCATTAAATTTATATATATCTGAGGAAAGAGTGCATCTGAGCAGTAAGCTCAAGTCAGAGGAGCCCGTCTGTTTGTCTGCATGGAGCTGAGGGCTGCTCTGCCTGGAGGTAGGAGGTTTTGGTGGCCTGGCTCCACTGGGGCAGGACCCTCAAATAACCCCGGGAGCTGTTTCTGTGCTCTATTGGCAAGTTTTCTAAGGAGAGAAGAGGAGGCTTTGGTGCTACCACTGGGTGGAGAGAGCTCCTGTAGGGACCCCCAAAAAACCCCTGGGAAATAGGGTAGAAAAGTCAGGGGTGGGAAGTGCTCGTTGGGTAAATGCAGTCGTGTCACCGGAACTTAGTGAGAAATTTCGCATCACTTTTAAGACTTCTCTTGCAGTGTAACAGGGCATTCAATAAAAAAATGATAAAAATCAGCAACTATTATGCCTTGTCTCTTCCCCAATTAGAAATCACCGAGAAAAAATACTGCTAGAAAGAGTGGACATGACCAGCCTTGGAGCAGGCAGAGGAGGATTTGTAAAAGCTCGTTTTGAAGATGCTACAATTGAAGAATAAAACAGGAAATCCCCTTACTTTGCAACTTTTGAAAGATGGCATTCAAATTACATTTTAGGATATGCTCCAAATGCCATGAAAATTTTTTCCATCAACACTGGTGGATGTTCTAAACCAGGATATGTGAAATCAGGGGAAATAATAACAGAGTCATAAGTAAATTAACAGAAGATTCACAACACATTATGAATCACTGTATTAAAGAATCAATTAGAGCCAGCTATTTAAATAAAGGCAGAGTAGTAGCAAAAAAAAAAAAAAAAAAAAAAGAACTAGAAAAAATTAGAACATCTGCTGAAGTTTCCAAAGTTATATTTAATATTAACTTGGGAAAAGCACCTGGACTGAATGGTGTCTCATCAAAAATTTGTTAGTGTTTCCAGACGAAAATCACTCGGATACTTTATAAAATAAAGTAGTCATCTGCTCCACTAAAAGAGAAAGCTCGCTAAACCTTTCTCTACTGCTGAATTCTGTTATGGGGAATCTCACCGTCTTGAACTAGAGAAGCAACAAAACGCCAATGTTTCTTCATGATCCAGTCTTTTGTTGATTGTTAAGATCTAGTACAAGAGTCTCTGCCCTGCTGGCTGCTGCCCACAAGCTGCACCTTCTGCCCCCGTGATCTACTTTGCTGGAGCCGGGCCTGTCCTTCAACAGTACAGTTAGTGAAAAAGTAGGGTAGCCTTTTTTAATATAAAGAATAGTTTGAGTTCAGGTATATTCAAGTATTCTCACTTGCAGACTTCTGGTGGAGTTGCAGGTTTCCTTCCAGGAAAGCTACAGATGGATGGACTTGTGCTTTGGTTGTTAGGTCAATATTCAGAAAAAAAAAAAAAGTCTGCTTTTGAAATTTGAAGCAAAGTTACTTTTATTTTACTCAGGAAGGTGGTAGGAGATAGGACTGCGTATATCTGATCGTGTGAGCTGTGACCCTAAAAACATTTGGTCAGCCAGCTGGAGATCTGCCAGCCTTTACCTGATGTCTCAGTGACTATATTTATGGTTTCTCTGATGATGAAATCTGAATTTCTACAAAGACCAACATAATTTCTCTGCTGCCAGTTAAGACCTTGCTTGAGGAAGGAGCTGGCAGATGCTCGTGATGCCGAACGAGGCTGTATCATGCTTTCTATTGTGCATGGTCCCCTGAGCAATGTCAGCCACCGCCTCCCTGTGCCTATTTTCTGAGCTATGTCAGCGTTCAGAAAGTTGGCTGAAGACAGATTTACATTTCATATGAAAAGCTTTCATTGAGGGGAAACACCACTGCAGGGGGAAAACCCCACGCTTTGACACACTACAGTGAGTGCAAGAATTCTTCTTTAAGATGTCCGAGTAGGAATTCTTCTCGTGACATGGAAAAGACGTCTAAATGTTACAGTGCTGCTGCAAAATGAAAATCTTCAGGGTGGGGAAATTTACCTTGGTTATTTGTGACAGAGACAACTGGAGTAAGTCATCATGGATCCATCTAGATGCAGTGCAGCTGCACGGATGTGGACCTGTTCAGACTCTAAACCTGTTTATTTAAGAGCGAATGTACTAGCCGCAGGGATCGTTCTTCTAGCTACATCCTTAATTGAGATTACCCTACTTTTAAGTAGAGACAGACATTTTGGGGTATCTTTTTCTTTTCCTTCGCAGACTCTTATTTATATTATGTATCTGTATCTCACATGCCAGTGGAAATCAGGAAAGGAAATTTATATGAATGGACTTCATAAATTTCGTGATTTACTAGTAATGAAATCCTGGTTTGCAGAATGAGAAATAATAGGGCTTTTCCAAACTATCTTAATCCTTGGCTCTGATTAGTGGCACAAAATGAACCGTTCTTTCCTACGTGTCTGAAGTCCAAGTTGTGCTCCATGTAGCTATGTGATATTCTTTCCAGTCTCATGTCGGTAAATAATTGCAGCGCTGCTCTTTACTCTGTCTCTGACCTTCGCTGTGCTCTCCTTGCTTGAACAAAAGCTGAGAACTGTGACAGATTGATCTCCTTCTGTGATCTGGTCTAGTCCAGTGTGAAAGGAAAGTTCATTAATCCTAATCCCAAATTCCTTAACTAGTTTACCATGACTGTACTGCTCCATAAGCATACGTAATACAGTACAGTCATAACAGTGCTTAAAACAGTATTAGGCAATACCTCATATTTTAACTGCTACTTTTGCAGAAACACAAATTCACTTTCTTTATATTGTCAAGGGTGATTTTTTTAATAAAAAATATATTTTAACTAGTTTAGATTTAATGAGTTTAGGCTCAAATACTGTATTGGCCACCTCACGTAATTCTGGTTGTTATTACCTGAACCAAAGATGGTTTGCGTTTTTAGGAGCCTGTTTGGGGATGGGAAGAACCAAGTAGCTTAACATCATCTTGTTTTAACGGTTAAAAATTGGCAGCTGAGCTGTGTATTCAAGCAAAGCAAGGATTTTTAGGCTTAGAGAAATGGTTTAGAATCTAGAAAAGAAAAAACACATGCTACTAAAACCCTGTGTATGATTTTCCACTATTCCCTAGAAAGCGGGTAGGGCTTTAAGATCAAACTGTGCCCGCACACGTCTGCATTAATGCCAACGCACTGAAGTGAACACAGAAAAGTCGTTGTCCTCCTTGAGTTGTAGGAATCAGAAGTAGGTCTACTGACAAAGAGAAGTTAATGCTTCAAAATCCAGGCAAAATAAGAGAACAGATCTATTTGCCTTTTTTGCTTATCGACATTAAAACGTTTCAAATAATCTTCAGGGAATAATGAGCAAAATAGGGTGTTTACAATGCAGTGACTGCTTCTTTCCTGCCAAGCCGTCAGGCTTGTACCTTGTGCATTTGTAGACCCATCTTTACATATCTGCTTGTGTTTAATAAAAAGACTTAATGCGAAGCCCATTGAAATGAAGAGGAATTCTTCTGTTGTCTTCTCTGCTCTTTGGACCAGGCTCCAACTTACAATCACAAGAACCTATTGCTTGATGCTCTTAAAAAACCCCCAACCTATGTTAAAAATAAAGAAGTGTCAAACTATTTAATACTGGGTGAAAATTTGAGGGCCCAAAAGTTGATGCAGACACAAGATACAGTTCCCAGAGCAGGGGTAAAAGATTATATTATGCTAATACGGAAAGGTTAACGGCACATGCAATAACCTGAAATACTGTCTGTATTGTATACATCGTGTGGCTGAACGCAGGGCTGTAAGAACCCTCACTTTGGCTGTTTGGCTGTGCTGGTATTTAAAGGTACGTTTGTATTGGTTACAAGGCTGAAGCCAAAGGGATCTCAAGGAGCCCTATGTTCTTGCATGCTGAGTAGTGGATAGGTGTATTCTGGGTGAATGCACCATGCCTGTTTCTGGCCTCCTTTATGCCAGTAGGGAAGACAAATTTCTCTCCTGGAGTAGTTTTCATGCAGGTATCTAATGTACCTTTGTGGTATTTTGGAGGTCTCTTGAGTTGCTCTTCTCTTCTGTGTAACAAGACCACGACAACACTGCACCGTGTGTTCTTCGTGGAAAAAGGAGTAATTCCAACAATTTTCCATTTTCTCTAATGTTTTTCTCTGAAGCAGAGGGCCGCCTTTATGTGTGCAAAGCTTTCTCTTGCAGCTCTCCATAGATAGCCATGAAAAAGAGAAAGCATGAAAGCTTCTAGGGCAGAACATTCATCGTCGCTTATCTGGCCCTTGGAGACATTAGCTAATCAAGGCACGATACTCCAGACAATAGGACAAGTGCTGTAAAGCTACCTCTGTTATCCCAGCGAACGTGGAGACTTATCATTCCCAGGGCTGTTTTACAGGATTTGTTTTCTTCTGACAACAACATCCACAGCCTATGGTGCTATTGACTCCAACAATGAATCTGATGCCGGCTCTGGGTGTTATCGACTCCCTAATAACTTTTTTTTTTGGTCTTTTTTTTTTTTTTTTTTCCCTCTTTCCCACCCCATTTGTGAGAATTTGTCCCCTGGAGCTCTTCTCTATCAGGCCCCTGCAGCTGCTGTTATTTTAGATATGGCAGGAAGTAGGTACCGGAAAACAGCGAGAGCTCGCAGCGCTCAGAAAAATCTAGAAATTCCTCTGATTTACCCCAGGCTCTGGCTCCAATCAAAGCTGGTTGAAAAAAAAAAAAAGAAAAAAAAAAAAAAAATAGAAGGGGGGTGCGTTGGCAGCAGGAAAGGCCCAAGTAGACAACTGCGTCTGGGCTGCATGTGTCAGGAAGGAGAGTTTGAGCCATCACCTCCTGCCGGGTACCGGGGGGATGCTTGACAGGGCTGTGTGAGCCGAGGAGCCCTTGGCCGGGAGCAGCGTGCCACGGGCGGCACGTGGGCAGCCCCAGCGCGGCAGACACTGCCCGGCACCCTCCCTCACTGCCAGAGGAAA
>JAAGNO010030625.1:27723-44897 GCA_033439905.1 Ceryle rudis
AAAACTCCTCTCGCTTCCCCCCGGGGATGGAGGTTTCTAAAAGCTCATCCCTGGTTTTTTTATGCTCACCCCTCTTGCATGCACCTAAAGCAGATCAGCTTATCCGGTCGCCCCTCAGGCTCCTCTGAATGCTTTGAGCAGCCCAGTCAAAGGCACTGGTGCAAAGTCACTAGAGCAAGAAACTTCCATCACTACATCAGTGTAGTACAAACTACATCATTATTAGTAGTAGTATTTTTGCTACCACTCTTAAGTTTACAGCTCAGACAGGCTACTTCTTAATCTGCTAAGCAAAGATGACTTTAGCCACTTTGAATGCCTTTTAAATCAGGCTGACTCTGGAGGTGACTTCTAAAAGAAAAGCAAAAGAAGAAGAAACAATAAAGAACACCTCCAACCCTTTCAGTTTGGCGAGTGGTTTAAAAAAAAAAAAAAGGCACCACCACCCCCATACACAAAGACATACACGGAAAAGATACTACCTTTAGAACTGGTTTTAATAAGTCTTCCTCTTTGACACAGCAGATAAGGAGGAAGATGTCCGCCCACAGACATCTCACACCATTAGCAATCTAGTTAACATCTGTAAAAGTTTTAGGGAAAGAAATTACACTTTGAGACATTTCTTTTTTAATTACAGGCTCCAGATGAGATTTGTTAGAGCAGGGAAATGTATCCCATAGCGACTGATGTCAATAGCAAGCAGTCCCTAAAGCCAGCCAGGATTGGGAAAGCCATGCTGTTTGCTGCTCTTGGCACTGCTCCCTGCTTTCACAATGTCAAACTTAGAACCGCCTTTATATGCACTTTCCATTTTTTTTTTTCCACAGTAGCTGTTGCCAGCAAGCTGTAAACTACCGTATATCACTCAGATTTAAGAACCTAAACTTTAAAACAAATTAAACTCTTGTTGACATTGTAATAAAAATCAGAATCGAACTGAACAGCTCAGTAAAACTGCACTTCAATTATTTTATGGATTTAAGATTGTTTTCTAGGATTCCCAGACTCCCAATACAGCAAAGTTATTTCCTCTTGGCAGATGTCTGGAAAAAAAAAAAAAATCATTGAATGGATAAAATTATGTGGCAGACACTAGGTTGAAGCCTAGAGGGAGGAAATGGTGTCTCCCCAGCACCTGTAAATATTTGCGCTGTGTCTTGTCCAGAAGAGCCTTTCATCCATACTTTGGGGAAAAAAAATAAAAAAGCAAGGTATTTATTTTGTGAGTTTTTAAGAAAGTAGAATATTGATCTGTCAAAACCCAGTTCCTAACTAGGCCTTTATCTGGTTTGGAATGAGAACAGCAAAGATGGGTCTGACCCCACCCTTCAGAACCACATCCAAATGCAGGTAAGTGCATGCAGCACATGGGTGCTCTCAGTCGCTGGCCTCTGCTTTAATCTTTCATCTCCCTGTTTAGCAGTTGATGTCAGGTATTCTCTTTAATTTTTACCTTTTTTTTTTTTTTCCTACTCCGTAAAATGGAAACAGAGGTTTCCAGCCGATTAATTGCCAGGTTTCCATTCTTTATAATGTTTCCTCTCAAAACAGTTTGGAATGAAAGTATTTCAGAAATGTGTGTAGACGGAAGCTACTGGAGATAATAATTCGTTTCATGTAGCCCTGTTGTACAAAAGGTGTGGTGCACGAGGAAGGCTGTTTCGTGGAACAAACAGCAATCAGCTTGCGCAGCCTTTCACCAAAACCTTTGTTACACTTAACTTTTTTTCTTTCATCAGATCAGTGAAATGTCCTTTCTGTCCCTAAGGCCCCAGCCTGAAAAGCTTTTCATTCCCAGGGTCTTCAGCAAAAGCTGCCCCTTGCTGGGTTGCTTCTGTCACAAGGATGCTTCTGAAAATTGAGCCAGGTGTTGCACATCTGCACGTCCACGGCTAGGTCCTGGGGTCTGCATCTTCTGTTTGAACTCCCCAGGGAGCGAGGACCCGCCCGTCACTCCGAGCCGTGGGTGGTTGTGTGGATTTCCCAACACTGCTGTGTTAGGTTCCGTGTGTTCACACACTGATCTCGACTGGCTGACTCGACCTGACTGAATTTCACTCAAGCAGCCAGTTTTGTTCATTGTAGCATTAATAAAATTTTTAAAGCTACTCTTGAATTACTGTTAAGGTTCTTCCACTCGTTGCCTGGAGCACCTCTCAAAGCTCAGGCCAAATTCCTGCTGGAGTTTGGATGTGTGGCCAGATCCCAGCGTGCGCCGTGGCAGCACCCTGTCCTTTCTCAGCTGTCGAGAAGCGAGGGTTTTGGAGTGGAAGAGGTAGAAAAGAAGTCTGTGACACGTTGCAAGGGGTTGTTTGGAAAGTGTAATGCAAACATTCTGAATAAAATTTGAGGTCCTTAAGTGTGCTTGAGAGATGAGTGTTGTACGCTTGCGTTTCTCAAGTGCCTTTTTCCTAGTCCTCTAGTGCTGGCTGCAGGTTTGCTGTGCTTCATTCTTGGGGCAGAATAAATTTCCTCTCTAGTGGAGGGCACTGAGCTTCAGCATGGTTCTTGTGTCAAGCACTGAGGTGCAAGGGGGAAGGTTTCTTCTTCCCTGGGAGCCCAGCTGTGATTCTTACTGAATTTTTGCAGCCGTATCTGTTGTTTTTTTCTGTTGACCTCTCTTTGTCAGTCCAGCCTAAGGAGCCAGTGTGCAAGCTTAACACAGTAGGTGGGAGAGAGGGAAAGAGAAAAAGACCTCCCAGGTAACCAGTGATAGGACAAGAGGAAATGGGCTGAAGTTGCACCAGGGAAGGTTTAGGTTGGATATCAGGAAAAATGTCTTCCCTGAGAGAGTGGTGAGTTCTTGGAAGAGGCTGCCCAGGGAGGGGGTGGAGTCACCATCCCTGGAGGGGTTCAAACAATGTCTGGATGTGGCCCTTCAGGACGTGGTTTAGTGGCCATGATAACATTTAGTAGACATTTGGACTTGATGATCTCGAAGGTCATTTCCAACATTAATGATTCTATGATTCTATGATTTTGCCGTATTTGCAACTCTGTCGTGTTGGGACTGTGTTCAAATAAGAGTATTCTTCCAGCTGCTCCAATCTGATATGCTTGCTATAGGTGGTTTTGGCATCCAAGGAGCACTGGAGTCCAACAGCTCTCTGGACATGGTGGTTTTCACAGCTATGACTTCTGTGCTGGGGACAGCACCTAATTAACACCTAGCTGGTGGTTTCCCCACCACAGCCCGGCTTGCATTGATCCGTCCCCAGTGTGGCTCCACTAAATCAGCCTTTGAATCAAACCTTCCCAGCCAAACTGGATGAGATGAGAGTTTTGTCCTGAACAGGTCCTGTAGTTAGTGTGGTGCAAACTGAACGCGAGAATACCATGAAGCACTGGCAGTGCTCTTCTCTGTGGAGCCAAAGCAGAAAGGACAGCCTCTTCTCTCTGAGCTGCAGCGTTCTTCAGCAACAGATGCTGCCGTGGTTAAAATCAAATCCTGTCACGTTAACGTACAGCTTGTGTTGTGGTAGTGGCCAGGTCATCATGCCACAAGCAAATTTATCACGTGACAGATTTGCCTGCATCATTTTTTTTGCAGGCTGTTTGCAGCCACCAGTGCAGGTTCCCAGGACCAACCCTGCTTCTGTGCCTGCTGCAGGAGATCAGCAGCCGTGTTCCATACCTAAGGATTGCCCCCAGCTACTGTGACCTTTCCCAGCTTAGTGCCCAGCAGGCTCATAGGTGGATTTCTTTTCCCTTATCAAACACATTACAATTTTATTAGCCCCACACAGCCTTTCTCTTCCACTGAGTCATCTCATCTCATGGCCATCATTTTATCTGCCTGAGCAAAAACCCCGTGAATGAGGTGTTAGCAACCAAAGCTCAGCCTTCTCCACAGCCTAGGTGGGAATATGGCCCAACAGTGTTCACCCCCCAAAAGAGCACAGAGGCACATCATGTACTGTGTACACAGCAGCACCTTAGTCTTGTCCCTGTCTTGATGCCCTCTTTGCTAGATGATGGGAATAATAACATTGATCTTCTCTCTTTAGCATGCACTTGGAGGTTTGGTGATGAGAAGGGCTATGAAGGAAGGAGATGTTGATGATGGTGATGGTAATAGGGTGAGTAGGGTCCATTAAAAACAAAAAACAAACCCAAAACAAAAAACACCCCACAAAAAGTGTTCCTTGCTCAGAAGAAGATCAGATAGACCATATTTTAACCTATCTCCAGGACAGTTTTAGTGTTGAGGCCCAGTGTTGCTCGTCCTGAAGTCCGTTAGATGTTGAGGCTGGTTGAAGAAGATCTGAGTCTCGTCGCCCTTCTCTGCCATGGAAAGAAAAGGGCACTCAGCAAACACTCCTGTGTGACCCAAGGTGCTTCTTCCTTTCTCCCATTCATTATTTCTTTGCTTTATTTGATATGCCCAGCTGCACAGGAGCTCATTTTTTCAACCAGCAGCGTAAGGTGGCTCATTTTGGAGGATTCCAGATGATCACTAAGGACCATACTGTTATTACATAAAGCCAATTAAAGAGCATACGTGCACATCCCATTGATTTGATTTAGAACTAACAAAAGCTTTCAGTAATGTGCAATTACAAGAAACTTAATGACCCCTTTATATTGAATGCAACTTCTGTGGCACCTAATATGCTTTGATGAATTGCTCATTATGTGCAATGTTGAAAAAGCTTCTGAGAAGATTAATAATTGTATAATCAATAGAGAAATTCCATCTTATTTGGCTTTTTTAAAGTCTGAAAACAGTAAGTCATAGAGATTATGGATCCTCTCTTGCTCCCCTTTTTCCTCCTGTACCCCCAGAAATATGTATTATATTATTTTTTTTTAGTTTTTTAAAGCTAAGCTGTCACTTTTCCAGCAGGTGGAGAAAGCCCCTCTTGTCTTATGTTGAAAGGTCTGTCCTGATACGGATTGCCATGTGAAGTCCAAAAGTCTGGTCCTGCTGCCAGCAGAAATCACTAGCGCTGGGCTGGATGTGTGCGCATGGGACACTCCTTGGACGGGGCAGGAGGTCCCCGAGGTGCAGCCTCCAGCATCAGGCTCAAAGCTTTGCAGTGTGGTCCAGCCTCGCTCCCCCTGTTCACTGCCTGTAAAGCTTCGGGAGCTGCCAGCCCATGGGGCCGTCAGGTGGGCTTTAAGCTGTGGGGTGCATGGAGACCCTCATGTCTCAAATGCTGCCCACGCCACAGTTGACAGCTAGTGGTGAGGTACAGCAAACCTTGTGGGGTGGGATGGGATCAGAAATATGAGAGTAAAAAGGAAAAAAGGAAGTTTCATTTCTGTTACATTCAGACTTTGATGAATACTGCCAGAGAGCTCTGGAAGGTAAAAAACAGGCAACTGCAGAATTGCTTTAAATTTGTTCCAGTTCTGAATCCACTCTCGTCTTGCTTCAGAGCATGATTCATGAGTTTTGAATGCTGGGCTCTGACAGCACCATTTTACTTGGGTGCTAAACTGGAAAGTAAAGCTGATCACCAGGATCAGTTTGTATTACTGTATTTAGAATCATTGAATACCGGGTGGGAAAGGACCTCAGGGATCATCTAGTCATTTCTTGCAGCAGGGGCAAGTTTCTTGTTGTCTCTAGCAAAGCCTTGTATCCTCTTCCTTAGTCCTTCCTGACTGGTACCCATAAAGCTTCCAGCAGTACCAGCCTGGGGTTCTGGCTGCCTTAGGTAGCATTTGCGTAGTTCTGTTATGTGGAAATTTTGTGTAAAATGTAGAATATGTCTGTTTTGTTTCCCTTACAGATGGCCTTAGGAATGTAAACACATAATTTTGGTTAAAATGTGGTTTATTTGTCCGATGCCCAGCCCTGCCCTGATGCATGTATGTATCTGTGTGTCAAATGTGGCTCACATCGTAGCAGGCAGATCCTACAGCCTCTGCGTAGCCCAGACCCCAGCCACTCCAGACAGGGTTGGCCTCAGTGAGGACTACTGAAGATTCCTACTGACTCTCTGATTCTTTGGTATAAAAGCTAAACCAGGTTGAGCGCAGCCACCCTCAGACTGAGAGTAAAAATGAGCAAAAGTTTAGACCCCAGTGTGTTGAGAATTGCTGCAGCTCTGCTGATTCCTGCAGTAATTCCCAGCAGCTGGAGAATTCATCCTCCCTAAGTGTTTGCAGAGCAAGAGAAGCGGGGCGTTCCCAGGGTTGCATATGGGAGGGATGAAAAAAAACCTCCAAAGCCAGGAGTTTCGGTGTGATAGGATGGGACTCATTTAGTCTGGGCATCTAGTCAAGAGCCCCAGTTAAATTACTGCCACACGGTGCTGTCATCGCACTGCAGCGAGGAGCCTTTCCCATTAGCCCTCCGCAAGGCAGCCACTCAGGGAGATTTTCTGTCAGCTGGAGTCACTGAGCTAAATAAGGCAGAGCAGGTAGGAAAATGACTCCACGTTAATGGTCGTCGTACACAACAATGCCATCCATCGTGCTGGGCTGGTGTTCAAAATGGGAGGATCATGTTTTATTAAAACCTGCTACTTGTTGCCACTCACTTGCTCCACTGTCCTATTCCCTGTCTCCAAAAATAGCATGCCCTGTGGTGGTGGCTTGTTATGATTAAACAGATAAAAATACGTTTAAGGTTTAAACACATCCAAGACACCTGAGGTAATACAAGATCTGACTTCTTAATGGAACGTGTGAAGTTATATTTTCCATCGCTTCACAGGACTTGTTTTGTTTGGTTTTTAATTCAGTACGCTTTGATGTGATCTGTAGTTTTGCATCACAGGCTGGCACCTCAGGAATTTGTATCACTACTTTCTGATTTCTTTTCTTATTCACGGGACAATATGTACTAGCTTTGTCTCTAAGACAGACAGTGATTTAAGTAATAATTCCGTGCTGTTTGTTGCAGCTTTCATCTGTCAGAAAGGAGTGCTGCTTATTAGTAGTGAGGAAGTAGGTACCCTGATAAAAACTGTAGGATTTTACTCATGTGATGGGAGTTTATACCAGGAGCTTATTTTCTTTACTCCCTGTATGCTTGTCTGTATTCAGCCATTTTCTCTTTAAATAAAATCTCTACATGGAGATAAGGGAAAACATTTTTTCTTCCTGTATTTCTAATTCCTCTGTATTCATTTTCAACTCTGACTTCCTCTTCGGTGATGCTAGTCTGTGACATTTCATCTGAAATGAAGGGCGTACAAGAGCGCAGGAGCCTGATGGAGCAAGATGTGTCATCGCTGGTGGAAAAATCCAAGGGCAGTAATTATAGACGGCGAAGTGAGCGTCATACTACGAAGCATTACTAGAGGTAGCATGGTGTCAGCATCAAACTTGTAGACTCACTCCAGAGTTAGATTTCCCTGTCGCTGTTCATATGCTGAACAGCAACAGCATGGCCAGAGTTGTAGAGTGGAGAGGAAAACACAGTCCCCACTCCACCAGGCTTGTGAGCAGTGAGCTGTTGCCAACACTGGAAATTCAGAGTGCTTAGGGATATGTCAGCACTGTGTAATGAGGTATGTGCAGAGATCCTTGACCTGGGCATCACTGTAGTTGTACCAACATAAGGCTTGACCTGAACTAGTGAATTCGACTGGAAGGCAAAAATGGTGAGCCAAAGCGAGGCAGTTTTGCTTTCAGGACTGCTACTCTTTTCTGGAGGTTGCTCAGATGTGAACACCTAGCTGTGCAGTTTGACCAGTGCCAAACACGGTCCAGACATGGTACCAAAACATGGCATCGCTTTGCTTGGACAGTTACCCCCATCTGAAAGATTATTATTTGGACGTGGCAGGATCCGGGTGTAAATTCACGCAGGCTTTTCACACATGCAGCTTGAAAGGCGCAGCTGGTGTTACTTGTATTTTCCAGGACACCTGCACCCACCAGTCAGAGAAAGTTACTTTTGGTTTTCGGTGAGAGAGCATTACGGCATCTGAATCTTCTGCTTCGGTTCCGCTCCACGGTAGAGATGCTGGTCCCCAGCGGTCACAGGTGGACATGAAGTAACAAGCAAAGGTTGGTTAGTCAGCTCAATGTGACCCTAAAGACCTAGACCTATTGATAAGCAAATTAGAAAACATCCTGAAGGAACTGAGCTGATGCCATCCCTATTTACATGGGAACAGAGACACACACGTGTCTGGTGAACCACGAAGCGTCAGCTCTGCACAAAACCTCTTGGTGTCCTTTTGCTTCAACTCTGTCACACCCCTTCACAAAGTGAAGTGGAGTGGGGAGCTGCAGAGCTCACTCCTGCAAGAGAAGCATGCAGTTGGAACAGTAAATTCAGCCACAGCTCTGCTACTCAGTCTCCTTGTACAAGCCTTTCTGGACCACTGCTGAAGTGGACTGAAGTCAGTGGAAAGACCATCGTTGACTTACACAGCCTTTGGTGTGTGATGCGCAAAGAGCCTGGGGCTTAACCCAGCCAGAGCCTTGGTGTTACCACTAACAAAGTGAACAGCCATGGGATGTGTTTTCAAAGTGCCATCGGTCCCTCCCAGAACTGTAGACGCAGCTCTTTGTGAGTTTGACCATAGCTCTCAGCTCACCTTCCATTTTTCAGACTCCGGTTCATTCTTTAGGAGCATGCAGTCCTCCAGGCTCTTGTCCTCCAGCCCCAAAGAGCTCTCCAGCTGAGGAAAGTCCCTGCATGTACCATCGCCCCACTCCCTGCACCACTCACCTCGTATCTTTGAGCTGAGTAGGATCAACATCTGAGCTGGAAGACAGAACAGGTATTTTATTAAAAGAAAAGGTCACGATGTTACCCATATCAGTAGTCGGATACGAGGAAAATGAAAATCTGCAGCAGTTTAAAGTTTTGCCAGTTGATGGAATCCATGTACAGCCACCAAATGTTAAAAATATTCCATTTCGTATGAAGTTCACGTCTATATATGGAACCCACATTTGTTCAGCTATAACTGGTTGTCCTGTTCCGTGCAGGAACCCGAACTGTTGCATCGGTAAGATGCTGATTTTGCTAATTAGTAAAGCAAAATTTTCCATTGCAAGGGCATTTTAAAGCAAAATTAAAGACAAGAAGAAAAAACTCCTTATTAAACTAAACTGTGGTGTAACAGCTCACCACATCCTGCTACCGTGGCATCTGCTGTTTAGCAAGGGAAAGGTTCCTCTTTCAGACGCCTTGACAGGTAGAGAGGTCACGTGTTACCTGCATTTCTCAGCACTATTATTTTTTTGACTTTCTGTCAGTGGAAAAGCTGAACATGACGATGGAAAATACCAGTCGAGGGAAAGCGTTGTGGGGAACTGTAGGTGTTAGTTCTAAAAGCAACAGTGGCCTCTGTCCTCAAAGCCAGCAGAAAAACAGTGAAAAAAAAAACCCTGATGACAGAGGTGCAGTAAATGATTGTACTCAGCTGTTTGATCTGATAGGGATCGACCTGGTGCTTTCAGGGAAGTGTTGTGCTAATCTAGGCACTGAAGATGAAACAACTTGCACGCTATTCCAGATCTGCTGCTAACTGCGTGTAGGGCCTCCAGCAAGCCAGGTGATTATAGAATCACAGAACCATTACGGTTGGAAAAGACCTTCAAGAACATCAGTCCAATCATCTACTGAATATCATCGGGACCACTAAACCATGTCCCAGAATGCAATGTCTACACTTTTTTTGGTCACCTCCAGGGATGGTGACTCCACCCCCTCCCTGGGCAGCCTGTTCCAAGGACTCACTGCTCCTTCAGTATAAAAATTTTACATAATGTTCTCCCCTGGTGAAACCTCAGCCCATCTCCTCCTGTCCTATCACTGGTTACCTGGGAGAAGAGACCAACACCCCCCTCACTACACCCTCCCCTCAGGCAGCTGCAGAGACCAATAAGGTCTCCTCTCAGCCTCCTCTTCTCCAGGCTAAACAACCCCAGCTCCCCCAGCTTCTCCTCATCAGACATGTTCTCCAGACCCCTCACCAGCTCCGCTGAGCTTCTCTAGACTCACTCCAGCACCTCAGTGTCTTTTTTTATCCTTCAGCAGCGAAAACTGAACCCAGTGGTCAAGCTGTGGCCTCACCAGTGCCCAGTTGAGGGGCACCATCACTGCCCTGCTCCTGCTGGACACACTGTTTCTGATCCAGGCCAAGATGCTGTTGGCCTCCTTGGCCACCTGGGCACACTGCTGGCTCATGTTCAGCTGGGTGTCCACCGGCACCCCCATGTCCTTTCCTGCCAGGCACTTTCCAGCCACTCCTCCCCAAGCCTGGAGCATTGCCTGGGGATGTTGTGACCCAAGTGCAGGACCCGGCACTTGGCCTTGTAGAACCTCATGCCATTGACCTCAGCCCATCGACCCAACCTGTCTAGATCCCTCTGTAGAGCCTCCTGCACTCCCACTCAATTTGGTGTCATCTTCAAACTTGCCGAGGGTGCCTCAATCCCCTTGTCCAGATCACTGATAAAGATATTGACTAAGTCTGGCCCTAAAACTGAACCCTGAGGAACACCACTGATGACTGGCTGCCAACTGGATTTTGCATTGTTAACTCTTCAAGTCTCATCTGTCCTGTCTATAAAATGGGTCTTTTTGAGTACTGAGCCTGTGTTGTTTTAAAAATGAGTGTAAGGCTGTTGCAACCTTTCTTTCAGAAACGCTGCACTCATTCAAAATACAACCTATTTGTGGGATGGTAGAGCAGAGGGGCATGGACCTGTATCCAAACATCAGTGGGATCAGAGACCAGAATTTGCTTTAGGGATGGAACTCAAACCCAGGCCAAATCACTGCTTGCACTGAATACTGCTGTTCTCTGGAGAACACACAATCCGCTTGGAGTAACAGGTTTGGAAGCCAAAACTTCATCAGTCAAGTCAGCAGCCAGCTGACTTTCCTCAAGCATATGATAAATATGTTGTTGGGAAGGTGGGAAGTAAGAGAAAAGTACCGGTTACTTTCACTGCACAAGCAGTGTATCCTATCTCTCTGGGGAGATCTGCAGTGGTCCTACAGGACTGAGTGCAGCCCTGAGGATACCAAGGGGAAGGAGTGTGATGGATAGCAAAGGAGATGGTGAATGGTGAACAATCAGCTTCTTCACACAACACAGAATGAAGTTATCAAGAAACAAATTAAAAAAACCCCAAACCACTACTTTTTCACCAGCACATCCTTAAACTGTGGAACCCATTGCTGAGGAAAAGCAGGAAGACCGAAACAGGTTCAGAAGGTTATTAGGAAACATCATGGAAGAAAGTTCATCAAAGCTCACTAGAAGTAAAGTTGCAGACCTTCTCTTGCTCACAGAGCCCTCCAGCAGAGCAAAGGTGGAGAGAAAGCGTCACTGGAGGTATGCCTGGTTCCTGTGCTCTTTACCAAAGGATTGGCTACTGGCTGTTGTGGTAGATGCCACACTGGCACGGATGGACAAACAGAATGCTTCAACCAGAGTTGTACTGCAGTAACAGAGCTTTTGATTTGCTGTTGGGAAGGAAAATTGTGGGTCAGCCTCCATCGAGAATATTTGATGTTTTCTTGCCAAAAGAAAACAATAAAGTAAAATCAGGTTTGGGTCAAACAAATCATTCCAAACCATTCAATTTGATCCAAAACAAAACATCTCCTAACATGCACTAAAAACATTTAATACATTTTGGAGGGTTAAAAGAAGCAAATCTTCCTGAAGTTTAAAATAAAATATGTTAATGCTAAAGACATTTGAAACTTTTTGAGAAATATAATCCATATTTTCATAGCTTTGTGACTGACCTAAAACTGCATTTCCTACCCCCAGCAAGTTTTTGCCTCAACATCTGTTTCTCAGACCTGGACGGAGAGAGGAGCATCTTCATGGGAGTGCTAGACCACGCAGCTGGAGGTGGCAGAGAGCATCCTTCTAGCCGCACCCAGCAAGTGTCACCCAGCACACTGCATATGTCCTCGCCACGTGGTCCCCCCCCCGTTCCCACCCACCAGAGGGTTTTCCTCCCAGCCTCAGGTGCCTCGGTGGGCAGTGCAGGAAAGCCCGCTCTCAGCACACTTCCCCTTTCAGCTCTTGCTGCTCTGCCTCGACCAGAGTGGCCGCTGTGCTGGTTCGCTTATTGCCCCACCTGGCCACCCTTCTCCCTTTCTGTAGGTTTTTCCCACCGCGTTGTTGGGAATTTTTGCCTTTTTGATGCTGTGGGGGGTAAAGGGGAACAAGCGACAGTGAAATAAAGAGACCTGCGTCTGAGATGTGCTGTCCGTGGGCCATCATGGAGGAGAGAGATGTTGAATGTCCTCTGGGAGTTTTTGGCCCTGTTTAGTTTGTGAGATCTGGTGGTAATGGTTGCACTTGGGTTGAGGTACAGTTGTCTCACGAGTCCGTGCTGACATTGTCTCGTTTGTGCTACATGAGAACACCAGACTTGACCAAGGTAGCAGAAATCCACCTCTGTTAAGAAAGTTACGTATCATAAAAATGAGCAGTAATGCTGAAGGTCTAATCTGTATCCTCTTGGAGTCAGTAATAAAATTATGAGTGATTTCAGCTGGAGAGAGCGTGACCGAAGGACCATGGTGGTGTCATGGGCTAAGCCAAGGCAGGTGGACTCCCAGCTGAAAGGAGAAGTCCTACCTTCCCTAGGGTAAGCTGTGTGTCCTGCAGCGCTTGAGTGACAGAGGATTCGTCTGAGGTTACTTAGTGTGACTGGAAAGCACAGCTTCTGAGTGCCTACAGTGCTCCTGGAGGTGGACCTTTGGCTTATCTCATCAAGTTGCTTCCAAAATACTAAATGCTTTAATAGGGGGCAGCATGGGCTGGAGGTCTGGGAGTTGTTACTTTTGAAAGTTTTACTGAATGAATCAAGCAAGGGTACCTCAGCGTGTGCTAGAGCATTAGTCTGAGATTCGAGCTACCCAAGTGCTAATCCTGCCTAAGATGGGGAGCTCCTTCACTTTTCCACCTTCCCATCCCCATCTGCGAAATGCTGGTGGTGCTCACGTTCACATTTTACAGCAGCGCTGTGAAGGTTCATTATTTAATGTTTCCAAGCACTAACTGTACAAAGACTGAGGACAGCTTTGAGTAGCATCTTAATTTTATTTGTTGTAACAGAAACTTTGAGGGAACATTGGCAAAACTGTGACGCTGTCCGGCCCCTGCGAGGATTTGTTTTCATTGTCACGCTCGACACCAAGATATCACTGTGTGTTTTGGCTTTCAGAAGTTTATCAAAGAAGCTATCTTTACAAAAGCATCATGGAAAAATCATCCCACAGAAGAATTGCATTCTTCTCCATGCAAGGCAGAGGCTCGGTCCCAAAAGCTGTCTGGACTCTTGCAGCATGTAGCTGGGGTAGCAGTTCTTGCTTTGTTCAGATGCACGCAGGGCAGTCGTTGCCACAGAGCAGGGCTTGCCACTTGAATTTGTTTCCACTGTTTGGTAATATTAAAGATGAACTCCACGCTGCACTCGCGAGAGAAAGAACTGCTTTGTCTTCACATCTTGTTTCCATACCACTCTTAGTTTGCTGCCATAAATAGGTAGTTACAAATACAAGGGGTATTTCCTTTCTGCAGCAGGGTGTTCATATCCATTGGTAGAAGTGGTTTCAGTGGCCAGGACCTGTGACACGAATCCTGACTGATTCATGTACTAAATGGGCAGTAGGTCTGCAGAAAAAAACACAAACCCAAACAAACAAAAACCAGACCCAACTAATTGCTTCGGGAAGTTTGTTTTAGACAGGCTTGCTCCTTTGCAGTAAACACATGAAGTTATCTGGATGGCTGTGAACAGCAGCCCACTAGGAAAGGAAAACATGGGGTTTTCTGTGGTGCTTCCGTGACGTGGGCATGAGTTTCCCACTCCCAGCAGTGTTAGGGAAACTCAGAAGTGATGATAGCCCTACTGATGGCATTTTGTCTTTCTTCATGTAAATCAGGTGGTGGCAGTCGCTGCAGGGAGGTGGGGTGGAAATAAAAGGGATGTTGTGTAGGGTGCTGTAGATGGCCTTTGCCAGGTTCAGTCATTTCCTGTCCATCTGCCAAAAATCACAAGCTGATAAATGGGTAAAACTGGAGTGTGGGAAACTGTATTGCTTGATGATCTGCAGGGGACAGGGAAAAGAATGGAAGAAGACTCGCAAATAAAGAAAACAGCACTTTATCAGCGGAGATGTGGTCTGACTGGCTGATGCTGAGATAGCCAACTTTGTTTGTTCTTTCCTCTGACTCTTGCCAAGGGTTTTAATTCGCTCGTCCCTCCCATCTGTTCGTGCGGATAGGAGCGAAGACTGGCCACATGTGTTCGGTCACCACGAAAGGAGGATATGCGTTTACATGTGTTACCAGCTCCAGGGAATGGGCCAGCACACAGTAGTTTCTCCTCATCTTCTTTTTTCTTTGTTTCCTAATATCATCCCACAGTGGAATAAATCGGCACGTGAAGCTCTCTACCTAGGCATTGCGGCTGTACATACCCAGGTTCAGTGGCCGGCAGCTTTCGGCCGTCAGTACCTATTATAACTAACATACTTTCCTAATGGCTCTTTTCATGGTAGGGGTAGATTATTCTAAGATTTCCTATCATTCTCTTTACATTTCCCAGCCGGTTCTAGAGCAAATGAAATGGTTTATCTGTAACTGATTTGGAATGTTAAATATGTTTGATGCAAGCAGGGATCCAGGGTGCTGCTGTTATTGTGGTGCCTGGTTTTACACGGTGTTTAGCACGTTAATAACCTTGGTTAATCTGCTGTTTTGCACTGTCATCAGCCTGTACAAGCTACCTCATGATGTTACTGTTCAGAACTGTACTGAAGCTGTCCAGGAATGGATGCAAGTTTGGGGGGGCTGTGTACTGAAGAGACTTACCTGCAGCAGTGGGATGCTAATCAATTCCTTTTCTCTTGTCTTCTTTCTTCGCAGTAAATGAAATTATAAGGAATGACCTCTCCAGTACCAATGTCCATTCATAGCTTTCAATACGAGCCTCGTATGAAATCCACACACACTTTTGACTTAGCTGGCATGTCAGCTTGAGTAGAGAGATACTGAATAAACTGAAGACGTTGCCTGCTACCACTCTGATCTTCCACCTTACTGAATACCAGGAACTGAAGATTTACCTCTTGCTTACAAAGAAGTAGCTCCTCAACTTCAACTGATGAAAAAGCTTCTTTAAGGAAAATTCATCTCAAAAGAAAGAGGAGAGAACAGGCTCCGAGATGGCGCATTTCATGGGACAAAACTAGGAAACTCAGCAAAATCTGAGTGCTTCTTCCCAGTGCTGATCTTTTTGGCATGGAATACAGCCCTGGAAGTGCCTTATTTTACCAGGTTGTGGCATCAGGGCATTTTTAATAAGCTTTGAATTTGCTACCACTGAAAGTGTTGGTAGGTGAAGAAACTACAAAGCTTGCATTCTGGAGAGTGATGTTGGAAAAAGCACAGGACTCTGAAGCAAAGTAGGGAGAGCAACCCCTACTCCAGTAAGATGAGTTTATGAATTCCAGAATTTCTTCAGCTTTTCCTCTGCTGTAATGTACAGCCTATTGCCTTATTCTCAGTGCATTTCAAAAGCCTCCTGGTTTGTCATCATCTCAGCTTTCTTCTGCATAGTGTCTTTATTACGTGCTAATGAATCATAGGGTTGTTAGTAGTAGCATGTGTAAGATTTTGATTTTAATCCGGCTTCAGTTATAGCACAAGTGAGTTGAATAGCACAGGAAAAAAATAAAAAAAAAAAAAGGTTGATGGACAAAAAATGGAAAAATCTATCTTTTACACGATAGATGAATGTGTATGCATGTACATACATACTAGTATATATGCATATATTTATATATGACAAATAATATAGATGATTGCCTAGTGAGGGCACTGAATTTAGCAATAATTTCAATTTCTGAGAATGCATTTCAGATCCACAACAAATACTTCATCTAGTTCTTTTCGAGGGTTTGTTGCACCTGAAGCAGGTATGCATTTTCTTTCCTCATGCAGTTAAGCAAGCACTTTAGATAGGCAAGAAGGATGCATACAAGATACATGTTATTTACCAAATGACAAAATATGAGTTATAGTAACTGTAAATACCATTATGGAAGAGTGTAAAATATTTGTTCAGTTATAATGTTATTATTCCGCAGAAGCCTTATCACTCTCTGCTACATGTATGGAAAAGAATATTACCAAAAACCAGAAAGGTTTAATATGCAGCGCTGTATAGTGTGTTTTCAGATTAGTTAATGTTTCTGGAGCTACAGGTAGGCATGTAGTGTAGCATTTAACATTGTATTTTTTACAATCAACTGCTTATTATATAACTAGCAACAACCTATTATTTCATATAACCAACAAACAAACAAACAAACAAAAAAACCAACAAAAAAAACCAAAACAAACAACAAAACCTAAATGAAAATAGCATGACTTAAATTAATAACGTTTAACATTAATATTGTGCCTTAGGAATCTGTGCCCCCTCCTGGAAATACACCTGAACTACACCTCCCTGATGGGGTGGCTCCTTAACCCTAATGCAATGAAGACTGAACAGGTTTCACAAGAAGGTGAAATCCTCCTGAGTGTTTTAAAACATTATTCTGTATAATTATGTCTTTATAATTATGTCTTACTTTCTTTAGGGGGAAAAAAAGAAAAAAAAGGAAAAAAAAAAAAGCAAAAAAACCCCAAACCCCGCAAGCCATATTTGTCACATTTGCACATTACTGTGAAGACATGAGAATATAATATGGCTCTATGTACGTAATCTGCTGTTCCTGCTCCTTATAATAGTCTGTTACTCCTCACCTGTTTAATCCCAGTTATTTACCCTGTATTTAGCATTGTAGATGTTGCATGAAACATTTCTTATAGACTGCCATACGAAAAGTTAAAAGGCTTGACAGATGTCAGCTTAACTTGTAGCTAGAAAATAGAACCAATAAAGCAAAATGTTTTGCTGGAAGCTAGTCTTAGAGTGGTTCATTTTATGTTATCTTGACAAATCTTCCTTTCTCGTAGAAAATAAGCATTTTTACATTATATACGTCTATATATATAAATATATATCTCCATCTCTTCTGTTTGAAGCTGTTTGCATCCGGCTGCATCTTGCTCATATAACCATCTTAGTATGGAAGGAAAGTCTCTTGTCAACAGACTCGTCTTCATTCCCAAGGATCCCCCACACGCCTCACCAACAAAGACCTCCCAGCGGCAGGCCGCGTGACCGACTCTACGAGACCGAACTTGCGTGTTTCGCTTCTCACT
>JAAGNO010030627.1:0-15191 GCA_033439905.1 Ceryle rudis
CGCATTATGGAAAAACCCACAACACAATAACACAGCGGGTGGGAGTTTCTTCCGCCCCCCCCCCCCCCCCCCCCCCCCCAAATCAAAAGCTTTTGTGTGCATCCTGGTTAAAATCCTACATAAAAACCCAGAAGTGAGACTGAATCCAGAAGTATTGAAGTGCAGTGTGCAATCATGCAGTATCGTGACCAGAACAGCAGCACTTCCCAGGTTCAAGCTCATGAAGCAACACCACTTTCAGAGCCAACAGTGATTAAAGAGGGAACTAGGAGATAAGAACAAAGACCAGCAGTGAAACAGCAGTTCTGAAAGATTCTGTGCTAGGCGGTGCACCCGTCTGCGATTCATGTTTCTATTTGCTTTACACCCCACATCATTTTTTCTGCCTTTCCACCTTGTTTCTCTGCTCCTTTATTTCCACTACTGTCACGTCTTGCTCTTTATCTCACATTTATCATCCATCAGAGGTTCTGGATTCTCAGATTATCCTGATATCTCAAGCATTTTTTTTTCCAATACGTCTTCCTCAAGGCCATCTATGTATCCATCCATCATTGTATTAGGCAAGGCTTTTGACATACTCTGTAATGCTCAGTGTGTGTTGTAAGGTAAGAAGCAACTGAGGAGAACAAAACACCAGTTCAGCACTCGGAGCACAGCATCCAGCATGTCACATCCAATGGAAGCTCAAAACAAAACACAGGAACAAGTGAAGACTCTACCACAGTCTCTGTATCCCTGCCATGCCAGCCGAGTGTAATGACTCTACAATTATAATGTACAACAATCAAGTCAACTCCAAACTGGACTCTCCAATCAGGGATTACTGTAAATGGTACAGGCAGGACTTGAATAGGGCAGGCACAATATGCAAGACGTGGGACACTGGGGAGCTTCTTCCACTGGTGTAACCAGCTAAATTTGATGCATCCTGCATTAAGATCAAACTTAACACTTTTAAAACAATGTATTACAAATATGTCAGCAGAATTATGAAGATGAAGGAAAGAAACATTTTTGAAGATAAGCAAATTAAACTTCAAGCGATGACCAGGCTGAGTAGAGAGTTGGACTGGAAGAACAGCTGCTTGCTGTGGAGCTCAGAAAGAGAGCAGAAAACACTCATTTCACAAAAGAAAATAAAGTTCAGCAGTTTTACTCACACTATCAATAAAGCTTTGAGTTAAATCTGTAGGAGTATCTTGCACTGACTGCTCCCTTTTCAATAGTATGGCTGCATGTTTGGGCATGCAGCGATGAGCTGCAGCCCTTTTACACCAGATGGATGGGATACAAGAGGCTTGCACCAGGCCTGAGGAGACTTATTAAAAGCAAGTGTGTTATTTATTTATTTATTTTATGCCCAGCACTGTTTTATCTCAGTTTTGAGAAGTCTTCTACTATTTTCTTTTATACCTCTGACTTCTTAAGATGACTCTTAGATGACAGCAATTGTTTTTAAGACCTACTCAGGGATTTATCTGTTTGTCCTCAAATCATACTCGTGGGCCAGGTAGGCAAAGGCAGCTATGGCTGAGGAATTAAAATAGAAAAAGAACAAATTGACCAAGTTTGTTTTGTAGGTTTTAGGATGGAATTAAAAATA
Source organism: Ceryle rudis (assembly GCA_033439905.1). Classification (NCBI taxonomy): domain Eukaryota; kingdom Metazoa; phylum Chordata; class Aves; order Coraciiformes; family Cerylidae; genus Ceryle; species Ceryle rudis. The sequence goes on from JAAGNO010030627.1 coordinate 1,607, forward strand.
AAACTCAGGAGCTCAGAATGTCCACATAGGCACAGATAAAATTATTTCCTACTTCCCTTCGAGATTTTAGTTTTGCCTGTTTTCATAATTACACTCATTACACCTGAAATTTGTCATCCTATGAAATTCACCGAGTCTAGTGTGTGACTCTTCATAAGACAGACCTGCTCACACAGATACTCCGCTGGAGTTTCCAAGTCCAGTCATAGTCTCTCTTCCAACTCATTCTGCCTTTGTAATTCAACCTCTTCTCATCTCATATGATGTGAGCAATTTGTTCCTGCACAAGTCATTTTCTATTTCCTGCTTGTCTATAGCAGAAACCCTGGGGAATCCTTGTGGCATTCCCCTGAGAAAACACATAACAATAAAGGCAGGGCTTTATCAACTACCAGCTCCCCGTAAATAACAGGCCATTACACATCTCAAATCCACTCTAAGACAAGCATCAAAAATTCTGGTGATTTTTTTGTTTGGTTGGTTTTGGGGTGTTTTGTGGCTTGTTGGTCTGGGGTTTTTTTAATAGACACACTACTTTAGATATAGACAGATCAACTAGAACCTCAGGCTTCAATCTCTATAAACAGTGTGAAGATGGAAGGTGTTCCAATACGTATCACAGTCATGTAAAAAAAAAAATAAAATAAAATAAGGTGAGGATTTACTGAAGAGTTCAGAAAGGATTAGTCCTGCTCTCCCCTCACCAGTTAGCTCCACCACCTCCAGTTTACCACCCTTGACACTAGTGGCTGCCAACAATATTGCACCACAGCCTCCCTCTGCAGCAGCAGGACCGTCTGTGTTGTATTCCCTTCTAAACCCTGTGCACCTCTCATTTTTTCTACCCTACTGGGAAAAGCAGGTTAAGAGCCACTCGTTGTGAGAAGGTTCTTTGTACCCCTTCCTCATTTAGACTGGATCTGACCTCAAGGAATGTGCTTTCTGGGTCTGGTTCACATACGTTTGTCTCTCTACCTACAACCTGATGGTCTAGCCAGATACGTAGAACATACCTAGCAGGAATTTCCAGTTATTTAGCTACTTGAGATAAACCCACAAGATCTCTGCTCTGTTCAGGAGAGACATCACAAGGACAGTGGCAAGATTATAAAACTGCCAAAATTCAAATCTCAATTTGCAACAAGGTTAATTCCACAGACAAAACATCCAAGGGCTGAGACTGACTTTCTGACCTGCAGTCTCTCTAACACACTTCCATAAAGAAGGGCCTGTCTTGTGAAAAGAAACCCTAAACTTTGCTTACAACAAAACGTTGTTATTATTCTGCTGAATTCTTAAACCCTTCACCACCTAGGTGGAGCACTCCTGCTTTCATGGAAAACATTACAATGCTCAAAGCCTGAGCCATTAATCATGCAGAAATCACGAGTAAGCCCTAATATGCCACTCGGTCACTTAAATAACCTTTTTGCAGAGATAATAAAACAGTAGCTTAAATTAGCTTCAGCTTTCCATTCTCTAAATTAAAGCTATTCTCTAAAAGCCTTTATTATAAACCAAACAAATTACCAGCACTGAACCAGTAAACTTACAGCTGATTACAGGCTCTGCAGAGATACCACTCTAAATCCAGAACTTCACAAACCAACTTACCTAAGCTGTTTTGCATAGCTGAGTTCAATCTCTGTTCTTTCTTTTACAAACTTGATGTATTTTTCCAGAACATCAATGCCCCACTGCGTGTGTTTTTCCAAGTTGTCAAACTGGTCCTGCAATGAATCAAAAAAAAAGTTTTGTCTCATTGAGCACAGATAACTAAAAATAATTGCCAATGTGTGTATCGCTATAAAAAACGTGGTATTAATATTTTCCATTACCACAGCTAGACAGTTTGGTAGTGACACAGGTTCATTCCTCATTTCTGAATCAGTTTCATTTCAGAAATCCTGGCAATTCTTCTGATATCAGGACATATTTAGACAAAGTCTAAGAAGCAGATACTGTAGCCAGCATTCTTTTATTTTTTAACTCCGACGCTCTGATGTAAGTTCCACAAATTTGAGGTCTACTCCTAATTAACCTGATTTTTGTCTGAAAAACAGTTTTATAAGCTTGGTCAGTATTATGAATTTTAAATATAATTTAGAACAGCTAACAATCTTTTTTCCAGAACAGAATTTACTTGCCCTATTGCCCGTTTTGTTCTAAAACAAAACACATAACTAACAAGGGATGTCACAAAAAATTACATTACCTACGTTCACAGAAAGTTTTCTTGTCTACCTCCATTTATATACAGATGCTACTTTGTTCTTTAAATAACATCGCCCTCAAAAACAGTCTTGTCTGTTTTCAATAAAATCCTTTTCAATCAAGAACATTCCACAAGACAGTCTGGGATTTACAAATGCCAAGAGAAATTAAGCAACTCTAAATCCAAATTAATTATCCAAGCCAGCTTATTACTATCTGCAGATTTAACCTAAAATTACCCTATTTTTTTTTTAAATTTGGTTACTTCAACAACACTCAAATGCCATAATCATCCATTCCACACAGCATTTCAGAAGTTCATCTTCCTACCAGATGTGAAAAATGGTTTTTACACTGGGATACACCGAATACTTATCCTGACAGAAACAGAGTAAATAAGGTCTTTAAGTATCGGCCCGAATTATTTGTCCTCAAGTCCCACTACGGTTTAGACGAAAAATAAAGAGTTTGTACATTGACAGTACAAAGGTTAGATTTACAACCTTGTCCAAAAAAAAAATAATAATAAAACAATCACCACAGAGAACACTAGATTTGGCTCAGATGCTTAACTGCCACCATTAAAGTTCCTGGAAGAAGCAATGCTTCTTTCTACTTGCTGAATATTTGGCCTTGTGGCTTTGAGTTTGCAGAGCTACCTTCAAACGTTATCAAAGAAATATAACCCACTTCCTTTGATGCACGGGGCAGAAAAATATCAGAAAACTACCACAAAGCCTCGTTTGTTAATATGTTGCTTTTAAACAAATGCCACTTTCTGCTTTGTATCATATCTGGCTCTGACAATATCAGGAGAGTTTCTTCCAGCATTGACCAAGAGGCTGTACAAACAGTGCTACTGGCTAACAAAACTGTGGTAGCTCTATTTAACCGCGGTAAAGGTGGAACATTTGGAAAACTCTACAGGTAATATGCACGGAGTAGGACACATGGGCTTTGTCTATCTGCATATCTGCACTGGTTTAGCATAAAGTGATATTTTAATCCAGTTCTGCCAAACCAGACCAGGCTTCAGTTTTAGTCAACTAAAGAGGCACGAGGAGCAGAACAGCAAAAGGGCAAGAGTATAAATTACAAAAATAGGAAAGAACTTCTACGGTTGTGTTTCGGGAGCTAAGAAAAAGTGATAAGGGCAGCTGTAAAAAAAAAAATAATAATAAAAAATATTCAAACTAGACAGAGTAAGAATGTGACTTCCAGCAATAAAATCACCCTTAAACCAATATAACATCATTCACTCAAAAAGAGGATGTATCTATTCTGCAGAGAGGGAAGATGTGGACTAAGCCAGTACATATTTGCATACAGACAAATCCTTATTTCAGGCAACTTCACAGCTGTGGAGAACACAGAGATGATGTGGGTAACATCAGCGACCTCTCCTCCGCCCAGAGAGCTCAGATCAGGAAGGAACATGCTGTGGTGATGCCGGCACAGAGGCACCTTCTGCTCTGCTTCAAACATACAACCTCTGCATGTCCGAGATCATGCTGGCGTCAAGTGCAAACATGACCTTTTTAAGGCTTCTGATAAAGAGGTCCTACAGCTATCCTACACCCTATTCTTCCACAATTTACATTGCTTAACATAAACACTTGCATAGTAAATAAACTCCCCATGGCAGTCCATTACTCCCAAGTTTACATGCATTCACACACTCCCAACGTTGAGAAGGGAAACGTCAGCAAGGGAAATCAACTCCCTAATCCCCGTAAGCAAGTTAAACCACCCTTATCAGATATTCCATACCGGGAGCAAGAAAATAACTTAGCATCCTACTGCAACCCCATCCAGAGAGGAAAGGACACAGTTTCCCATAGGAAAGAATGCCCTTCAAGGAGATCCTGCCCTTCAAGATAATTCAGGCTGCTGACTGCACAGAAAAGATTCAGTGGGTTTGCCCCGGAAAGGCAACCTTGGTGGTGGACTGTCCAAACCTCTTCCACCACCATGACCACCACCTTGACTCAATTCTCAGAGCACCATTCAGATCAGAGTATGGAGAAAAACCTGAAAATGGCTCCAGGTAGCTGCCTCAGTTTGGTCTGTTATCCCACAAGCGGTTTTTCTGGACTGTTTCAGCAGCCTCACGATGTCACGCTTCGCGAAAGAAAACTCCATGATGTGCAGTGCAAAGGTGAATACGCTGCAGCACAGCTCTCAGCCAGCCCAAACAGTTGAAGATGCTTTCTATTTATGAAGCCATCAAAGACACTTGTCCTGCACCGAGCTTCAACCAGAATAACCTCAAACAGATTAACTACAAGCACTGACCTCAACTATCAAGAAGAAGGCAAGGCAAAATTTAGCTTTCCGCAGACAAAAGAGTTTCTCTCCTTCTCAGGGCACAGAACAGTTTTGACCCAAGTGCCATTTCACTAAGTGGCCAATGCCCCACAACAGGGTGTTACACTGGGTTCATGCGTTCCATTAACCATTCCCTTTTCTGTGTTCCTTGGGGATAAAAAGTCAGTAAAATTGGCAACACCATCACTTGCTGAGCATGAGATTCCAAAGGAAGGGCAGCGCAGCCAGAGGGACCCAACACAGACTAGTCCTCCTTGCCTCATGCATCTGCCTGAAGATAGACAACAGCTCTGTGTTAAAGCTAATGAAGCGTAGGGATGAGAGAGTACACAGAAAGCTTTGATCATAAAGCATAACCTTTAATTCCAGGAACCCAGAAGTCCAGAGGTGCATGCAAATCAATGCAAACCCAAAACTTCCGAAAAGGAGATTTTTGAGAGTAGTTAACAATAAATATCATGCCTTCAAACAATCAATATTAAATAACTGATTTAGTATTGCCAAAGTCCATTACAAAAAAAACCCCATTATCACATGGAATGTAAAGTTAAAATCTCAACTACTCTGTAGCAGATTTGGTCTAGTTTCAGTAACTCTTAACAGTGAAATTTTCACCTTCCTCCATAATAGACCATCTCCCACAAAAGAATTCACAGCAGCAGGCTGCTGGAGAAGTTAGTTCTTCAAAAGATTCCCAAACTCCAGTACTATGTTTCAGCTCAGTTTTCACAGAGCTCCAGAAAGGGGCAATGTTATCAGTAAATTAGCTAGTACCTTGGTTGACTTAAGCACTTGTAGCACTGGTTGTAAGAAACTTCTCAAATGGCAAAACTCCATGAGGATTTTCAAAGACAGAGCTCAGCAGAAGCCAAAAAGAAGGTGGTGGCTGGGAAAGCATCTACCTTAGAAAAAGAAGCAAGAATGCATCTTGGGAGGATTTGTCAGTCTCAGAGCTGAAGGAACTTGGGTCTACAACCAGGAACGGACTAATGAAAGCAGCACATTGCTCCAGCACAAAGTGCCCCATCCCCGCAGTGATGGATCCAGGTTTAACTGTACCACTACAGGTCTGCAGGTTTGGTCATCACCTGGAAGATGGCTCAGACTCCACGAGCTGCTGTTTCTACTTTCAATTTCAATACACTTATTCATTCTTCTTTGATCATTTTTGCAGCCTTCTCACCCTTCTGGTTCGGGATAACATTAGAAAACAAGTTCCACAAGGCTTTAGCATTCTTTAAGAAAAGCAAGAAAACAAGGCAAGAAGCGTGACAGAGTGTTCAGCGAGAATGCTCCCACCACACCACAGTGAGGGGGGGAACAAAAGGTCACTTTGCACCTGTTTTCTCTGAAAAAGCAGCACCAAACCATTTTCTACTTCCCTCTGACTCAGAGACTGGTTTACATCTAGAGAACGCACTTGAGCACAGTAGAGCACTGACAATGAGCCGTGTATCACAGCAGGCTCCCACCACAGCCTTCATGTTACTGTCTGTGTCCTTTGGCTTTCCAACCGGCCAAATCTCATGCTCCCCCATTTTCGAGTCCCTATAGTTGTTGTGATATCAACAGCTTATTAAGAAGAATAGACTTTCAATTGACAATCGAGATGTGCACATAATTAAACTACTCATACAGCTGTAACTTATTCCCAGCTTCTCAACAACAGCAACGCGCGCCAGTACAAACACTTCAGGCCTCCCCCAGTGATGGAGAAGCTTGAATATACAAGCTGACCCACCCGGCTTCACGTGGGTGGGAAAGCAGAGCCTTTGCTGCAAGCTGCTGGAAAAAACACCCCAGCATCTTCCCATTTTTTCAGGGCTTAACACATTCTTGAGCATGCACACAAAAATGAAAGCTTAAAAGAGGAAAGAACTTTAGCCATTAACTTGAATGGGAACTGGACATCCAAGTACCCAGAATGCTTTGAAAATCTTATCCCTAAGGCAAAGTGTGTTTCTTCTAACTTCATTTCTGTTTCCATTAATTCTCTCCTGGTATTTCTACCGTTGCCCAAATAACCTCACATTCGTGCGTTCCTTCTGAAACTCGGCCGCATGCTTGTTACCCAGACAATGCTTAAAATGTAAATAGCTATGCCTATTTGCTTTTCCTCATTTTAACTGCTACTTTAAGCTGTCAAAACCCCTCACTTCTCAACTGTTCTCCTGAAGTTACATTCCTCGGCTATGAAAAGTATTTTGGGAAGAAGAAAGTTAGCCATAAAAAAAATCTTCCCATTTCTAAGCCAATTATTGAGCAATAAAGTGTTACTCATGTGGTCTTTGAAGATCAGCTCAGTAATATACTCCTTCCACTTTCAAAAGTGCCTCCACCTATTGTGAAACAGTTCAATGCAAGGCACATTTAGATCCAGTGATGGACGGGACACTTATTTGCCACCAAGGGGCTTCAGAATCAACAGCTATTGGAATGAAGATGCGTCCTCACTGTTGAGTTACAGTCCTGGTCTCTGCAACCACACAACACACACTGAGGTCACTCTACTCCCCGTGTCTGGTAACCACTCTTCATAAACAAAGGCTGATGATGTGGAATCCAACTCCACCACTGAGCTAGGCCAGAAGTCCTGGGACTTCTATTTGGTTTCAAGTGTCAACAAACCATTAGATTCCGGGAGACTTTGCCAATTAATTCTGCAAATTGTAACAAGTGTCAAACCTGCTCAGATTAGGCTCAGTGTTTACTGTAGCAGGAGCCAGGCTGAACTGTCACTCTATCGCTCCTGCTATTTTCACAGGTAGCGGTGCAGGAGTGTGAAATTACAAAGAATGTTCATACAGAGTTCACATGCTGAAAAGTTAGATGCTAATAACAGAAAAATAAAGCCTTTATATTATTCCTATTCTTCCTGTAATTCTAATTCAGCAACATAAAAGACCTATGATTTTTAATCATTAAGAATATTTGAAGACTTTCTACTGCTTCATTCTGCAGGGAGTCCAATTCAGTTTCCTCCCAGAATTACTTGTTTATCCACTGTCCTAAAAACATAACTAGGAACAGGGGAATTCAACACCGCCTCACCTTTTGTTCATATCTTCTCCTCCCACATTCCTTTACTTTTTCACAACACTCTCACCCATTTCCATAGGCAAAAAGAAATTAAAGTGAAGATCAAGAATACATAACAGTGTTCAAATTCTAAATTACTTTTTTAGATTCCACGGTTTAATAACTTCAAATTAGAAAAATAATTAACAAGATGATGAGACCTTCATAGGCTCGGTTAAGTCCCACGAGGCATTATATAGTGCTAGCAGAACATAAAGAATTCTGATCACAGATCCTCGGAGACCTACAATAAAGCTATATGCAAATGTTCACAGCCTTCAGGCAAATTAATAATGAAAGAAAATGCATAAAGTAGAGGCTACCACTGCAAGAGCCTTCCAGAAAAGAGATGAACTGAAAGTATAAAAGCACTTCAGCATCTGTTGACTCAGCCACTAGTGGTGAGAGAACTTCCCACATAAAACTTGCAAGCTACGGTCAGTGAAATCCTCAGTTAATAACAGCTAAACAAACATCCGTGTTCACACACACCAAGTATGAAATGGAGCACAGGACACTAACCTTTTGCTTCACGAAGCACAGACAAGAACTAACAGCCCCGTACAACATACTGATGGGACAGACAGATCATCTCTTTCTGGTTTACATTCAAATGATGCTGTGGCTTTACTGGTTGTTTTATACATCTCCTCTCCTGTTACCCCCTGTATATCCGGTTCTCACTTAAAGCTATTTATGATCACGTGCATTTTTCATGCAGATCTACTCATCCACATTTTTAATTCATTTTACTTTTTCAGTATTAAATAAATTCTTCCTAGCCTTTCACCTTAAACAGGCATATTTCTGCTTGAGCTGAATAATAAGCAACCCAAGAAAATAAAAAACCTACTTCCCCACCTCCATTCTCCCTTCATCACCATCCCTTAAATTCATTTCTCCACAGAGCCCAAAAGATTTTTAACTATTCTTTTATCTCTTTTGATTCACCTCAGAACTTGATCTAGTTAGGAGAAAGCAGAAACAAAACCCAATTTGCTACACCATTAGGTAACTAAGTCCAACTATTTCAAACTTGGAAGAGGGAATCCCAGAAATCAAGCGTGGAAACAAACCATCTTTTATGTTGAAATCTCTTTTGTGCTGCTACATAAACTAACCTCCAGTTGTCCTACTTGCCCCAATAAACATTATGAATTAACAGTTTCTGGTCTGTATTTCAGCTTTGAAATGCTTACTCTCTTCAGCATTTTGCTGAAGTTGTAAAGCAAAACAAGTTCTAATATTTATGCCAATTTTAATTTGGATTTAAAATAATGTTGCCCCAGTAAAACAGCAAGGGCTTTCCTTTGCACAGCAAAGGGTAGCAACAGGGAGTAACCCTCTTAATTGCTCCTGAGACCAACCACACTCATCATCCCCACCCTGAAAACCACCTTCCACAAACTCAAGAGTGACCCCTCCTGCTAATTAAAAAGAAGTGCTGTCTCACAGGCAGGTTTCAGCCATACCCTAAGCCCTACCTTGATGGAAACCTGACCAAAGTCAAACGAGAAGCACTTCTGTAAAAAGCCACCTGAGCACATGGCACAGAGGCCAGCACCTGGAGAGCAAAACCACTATTGCAGCCACCCTGAGGCAAGGCCAGTGCTGCGAGTACAACAAGCTCATCAGGGATGACCGGGAACAGGTCACATTGCAACATCTAACAAAAAGACCCAGCTGCATTAGAACTGCAGAGGTACATCCACCACCAGTGAAATCGCTGAGCTCATCCTCTTACTGGTGCAGTTTAGGACCTCCTTGCGGAGAAGATGATGCACACTCCACTGGGCTCTAAACCACAGCAGTGGTTATGGAGAGCTACGATGTTACGATGAACAGCAGCGCACAGCCAGCTACCAGCTCTGGAAGCAGGGAAGGTAGGGGAAGGAGAGCGGCTCCCTCGGCAGCAGCACAGAGCTGCTGTCACCAGTGAGACACCATGTCACCAATGAGACACCTCAGCCTGCCGGACAGGTCTCTGGAAGCACAGCCCGAGCACTCACGTGGGTAACCTGTTTTAACATCTATTATGGAAGCCTTGCAAAACCTGACACATGGACCTTGGGACGATGCTTCCTGATGCAAGTACAAGCAGTGTTATCAGCTGCCAAGATGTTCACATGCACACTCTCAATCTAGTTCTCTCTGCTGACAGCTTAAACCATGAACTGAAACTACTCTCTCCTGCAGCAGCTAGAAGCCTCTGAGTCACTGCTGCCGCCCGGCTGCAGGAGCTCCACTGAGCTCCAGAAGAAGCAGGTGCTTCTCCAAGAAACCTCCTGGTCTTGGCTCCTCTTACCACTACAGCAAACAGCCTTCCTCACCAGAGCCCAATCCTCTGAGCCTCCACCATCCTGGTGTCAAACCAAGCCTTCTCCTCCCCCGTAGCCCACTTCATCCTACATAGGATGTGGTAAAGCAGAACTTGTGGTCCCTCTATAGCAACACGGCAAGTAACAGTGCTAACACAGCAGCCAGGAAGGAAGGTGAGAGAGGATGTGCCATACAAGAGAGGATGTGGTTGTTGGTACTGCAGCAGCTCAAAAAGATGCTGCGAGATGCGAGATAGGAATGATTAATTCTGAGGAGTGGGAAGGCAGGAGGATGTGAACAGCTTAACTGGAGCAAGACAGAGCTGATGAGCAATAGGTGATTAAAAGAAACAGCAACTGAATCAAAGGATACTGGATAATTAGGGACAAGAAAATGGTCTGGTCCTTTTTGAAGGCGAAAGGCTAACAGGAAGCCTGGCTTTCTTGGAACAAGGGAGATTTTGATAGAAAATTTTGCAGATTACACGCCCCGGGTGGCACGCGTGGAAGAACATGGGTTCATCTAGTATAGACCATTATATAGGTGCTGTATCATTTTTATTCAAACTATTCCCTGGAAAAGCCATACAGAGGTGTTAGAGACTTAACAAGTCATCTGCTGGTACCAGTGGGGAGACACTTCTGAAAGTTGTGTGAAGTCTCTTGAAAGGGGAAACGTGCATCTTGAAGGTGTCGAAATTTCATGCTTGTGAGAACAAATAGTATAGTTTTTCCTTGAAAAAGGAAAAGGTAAAGCTCAAAAATAATTGTTTGCAATGTCCAAGGGTACTTTTCATAAATGGCCATGCTGCAGCAGCACAATTCATTTCCTTCAAATAAGTTTATACATTTTGAGGTTTGAGGCACTGCACGACTTCACCACAATGAGAACCATCTGTCATAAGCAGAGCATTCAGAAATGAACACTTCTCAAGCATACAGTTCTACTTATAAAATACATGCAAGAAACCCCACAGTGGGACACAGTTTTGTTTCAAAATGTGTTCTAATGTGCAAATTACAACCCAGGATCTAAGAAAGCTCTTAAAGAGCAAGACAATGAGAGAAACCTCAACTAATGCCAGATGTAAGGTCAGAAATACCAACTATTTTTATTGAAGGACTGAGTACATGTCAACTTCTTTCTTTTCAGCTACGTAAACTGAAGACAAACATGCATATGCTGCTTCTCCTTTTGGTGATACTATTGCAATCCAACCCATTGAAGTCAACTTATTCCTACTAGGTACTGGGATAAGCAGCAGAATGTAGATCTTAAAATTCAGACTCATTAGCTAAGCAAAGGGTAAGCAAAGGCTCATAACTACTGAAATCTACTGGGGCCCAGAGAGATGATGCATCTGTACCATTAGCATTAATGATACCCACAAAACTCATTAAAAAGCCGCACCAAAAACCAGCACAAAACAAAAAGCAACGCTAACCTCTTCCTTCTGCTCATCCTGGGGAAATAAGAATGGGACGAGGATTTGGGTCCTGCTGACAGTATCCAGAACTGCAGATTGAAAGCTGCAACGACCCATAGGGATTCACTGTTCAGTGTGTTATAAACAAGAGCTTTGAAAATGAACAGATTCTGGTGTGTATCGCTGTGCTGCTGGGATAGCATAAATCATGAGGCACAGCAGAGCTCCGGAGCCGAGCTGCCTCCCTCAGGAGTTGCAGCATGGTAACAATGCTAAATGTACGATCTTGTTGTTCCAGGAAGGTTTTTCAGTTGATAATGTTGCAACTTTTCACTGTTCCCCAGCACCATCCCACTTCCCTCATTTAATACACACCCATTATTTTATCCTAAAATAATTTGAACAAATGCAATTTTAGAACTAATACCCAGTAAGTCTTCTGGTGCCTGGCTACATCTTTGGATTAACTGTTGACTGATTTTCATCCTCTTTTTTTCCATTCTGCAATGCTCTCCCTTAATACTACCAGCTGTTAAAACAAAGATCAACAAGATCTCTTGCCCACACAGTTTCCCCTGTGGGCAGCTGTGTACTAATTATTAAAAATGAACCATTGAGTGTTCCTGCTTAGCGCACAGATAACTACAACAGAAAACCAAACACGCCTGATGGTCCATTTAAAAGAAGACAGAGAGACAAAAGGGCCATTCTGCCCTCTTAGCCAAAACCATGCTGAATTACAACAGCAGAATCTTCTCCACAAGAATGATACTTCAAACTGCAGTAGTCTGTGGGAATGTATTTGGGGTAAATTAGCTTTTTGCTCAACTTCTTAATAAACCAATGCCATACTGGACTCATTGTGTAGTATATCCAACCTCAAAGTGCACAATTTTGCCATTAATATCAAATCTTACCAAATGCAACACTGTTCTAAACATGCAGCTGAGTTTAGCAACTCCGGAATTTCAATCCCATTATATTTAATTCTTTGGAGAAATAACATATGGGTGACAGGTTTTTTTTGTGTCGCTGTTTTGGATGTATAAAAATAATCAAATTAACACCCCCCCACACTCCGCCCCAAGAAATATACAGATATACACACACACATCAATAACAGTGTTAAACTTTGCCAAATAGAGCTCTTCATCTCCCTCTATCTATGGGCTACAACTTGCCAGGTATGTCTGAGATTCTCAATAGCAAAACTTCTGATCACCTCATCTCCGTTAAATAAATCACTGGTGAGGTGTAGAATCGAGCATGTACCTCTCTCCTTTCTACACAGATGCTGACACAAAGATGTATTTATTTAATAAACAGGAGAAAATAGCCTTTACTCCTCTGACTCATTCTCACCTCCCCCTCTGGCTTTGAAGCCCTCTGAGAAGCAGCTCCCAAGCTCCACTGTAGGGCCAGTGTCCTTATGGGATGTTTATGTAGACGCTTGGAAAAAAAAAAAAATGTTGTAGTCACTGCAATTGTGCTCAACTGGAGTCTGCCTCCTGGAATCACCGAACAATAGCAATACCTAGGGACAAAAAATAACCCCCTCCAAGCGTGTCTAAAGACCTTCACTGAAGTTCAAATAAAAAGTGAAAAGTCTGTAAAATGACTGTTCTCTCCTCTCTTTTCCAAATTAAATGGGAGTAACAGCTGAAAAAGACTAAAGCACTCCTGCATTTAATATCTTAAATACCATGACATTACAGTCATGGGTTTTTCAAGGGCCACTTCACACTTGGGACCAAGTAAGATTACTGCTGTGCCTTAAGTATTTCTATCTGCTATTGCATTCCATTTTCAACCCAGAAATTACACCTGGTGCTTCTGCTCTGATCCTAAAAATAGTTAAATTTTCAAAAAAAAAAAAAGAGACTTCTCATTATGATATATACAGTTCAGGAAATGTAATGCAACAGATAGAATGACAGTGTCATTCTGAGTATGTAGCATCTTAAATGTCTGCAAAGCTAGGCATAAATTCAACTTAAATTTCAAATACGAAGTTGATAACTTCCAAATTTGTTAAACTCTGTTCAAAGTGCATTTCCTAATTCAGTATTATCCACTCCACTCAGTGAAGTCAACCAACACTGGCGCAAAAAAAAAAAAAAAAAAAAAAAAAAAAAAAAAAAAAAAAAAAAAAAAAAAAAAAAAAAAATTCTGGAAACGGGCCACAAAAAAAAAAAAGAAAAAAGGGAGAAAAACAGCAGA
>JAAGNO010030627.1:15291-34622 GCA_033439905.1 Ceryle rudis
AAAAAAAAAAAAAAAAAAAAAAAAAAAAAAAAAAAAAAAAGAAGAAAAAAAGATTAATTCTGGAACTAGGTCAGAAATAGAAATAAGCAAAGAGCTGAAGAAAAGCTGAAGAGACACTATTCCTTAAATCCATCTACTGGGGCTTGTCAGAGCTTTTTTTTATTACATAAAGGCCCAACTCTTCCTAGAGCTATGAAAATGGCACTCAAGACATTCAGCTAATATCCTGTCGAGTATTTTCCTACTACCTTTTCTCATCTCATCTTTTCAGGCAATAAACACTTCAGCAAAGGGACTAATCCCTGCTGCACTTGCACACTGCAGCACTTGGGAGGGACGGGCCCTTTATCTGGATGTTGACAACATTGTTTCAGACTGATCCCCCTTGCATAGAATACTCAACACTCAAGCTGAATCTTGCCATGCCTCTTCTCTGCAAAGGAGAAGATCACCTCTATGGCCACAGAATTAACAACAAACTAAAATATGGTCAAGCTAAAACTACTGTGGCAACTGTAGCAGTGATACATCTTGCTAGGGATCAGAAAAATCCACCTGTGCATCCAAGCATATACTGCTATCCAACAGGGAATCTCTGATAACTTCAGTTTGTTTTCCTTCGGAGCAAGAGCACATACCCTTTTCTCACATGCTCAGCTCTATTCCATTTCTATAAGGTTTATCCTCGGGTAATGACTCCCATTAATTATAGTGTGAACTCATGTTAAATCAAAGTTTAGATCTGAGGAAAAGTAATCACATTTCCCTTAAACAAATAATCACAGCATAAAGCCTCTCAAACTCCACTGGGTCTCCTCCCAATAGAAGCCTCTCAGTTCTCAGTAATAAGATCGCAGAAAAAAAGAAAAAAGTATGCATCAAAGTAGGTGGAATAAAGAAGGGGAAATGTTGTGCAAAGTGCTGACCAACCAAAAGCACACAAAGCGTTTGTTCAGTAGTGACAAGGAATAATTTAATCCGAGGCAAATTACCAAACAAACATCAATTAAATTACATGCTAGAATACAAGAGAAAGTTCTCCCACACACATTTCAGGTTTGCAGAGTCAGTAGAGCAACACGCACCACACAGCACAAGGCCCTGGGGATTCTGCTGGAGCCACCCGAGCTGCTCACTCGAGGATACTTGAGATTCTCCACAGGATATAACACAAAATCATTTAAGGAGAAAAGAGGTAAATTTAACTCCATCACATTAAACACACGTTCATACAAGAATAGACAGATGATGTGTCACCAAGCTTTGTAAAATGGGAAGAAATCTCTATTTCCTACCCTGCGGAACAAGACATTAATGAAACAGAGAAATAGTTTTATTCACAGGATTCTCTCTACCATCCCGAAATATTAAGTGCTCAAGCACCTGATCAGAAAGCATTTGAAGCGAGCTGTAGCAGCAGCAAAGATCCTCCAGCTCTAGCAGCAACCCCATTGTGTTAAGTGCTGCCTGTACACCTAACAGGTCTGAAACAGGGACCACGTCACCCAGAAATCAGAGAGCAGCAGGGAACCACAGCACAGCTTGCAAGAAACTGATCTGCTGACTGACTGTCCCACAAAGGTGCTGCAATAAGGGCACACTGAGCCCCAAGGGACAAAGCTCCAAGTTCAGTGTGCTAACCATACTGCGCTAGCCAAAGATAACCTAAAATTACAGATTCTAGAATTAGTGCATCTATTGACTGTACAAACCTTCCAGCCTGGCTCCTTACAAAGCCTCCAGCCTCTCAAAGTAAAAACAGGCAGAACATTTTATGGAAATAAATCAACAATTACACTCTTTTGACCAATATGACTGAGATCTAAGCATCAGGAATAAATGGTGTTTGGCTATCCTGAGCGAGAGAAGCAACATCCTTTGATCTCTTCAGTGAGGACTGTTTCCCTTGGAAGGATATTCTGCTCCTAAGCTGGATCAGCAAGTCTAGCTGAGCAAAAGGGGTAATTCAGTTTTCTTGCAACAACAATCTCATGTCTTCAGGTTCAAAATAAAATCCATGCGAGTATTTTATAAGTTATGCCGTAACAATGATGATGGTACCATGATAAGGATTTCAAGCCTTCACAGTTGAATAAAACAGGCATCTTCCCAACCCTAATGGGAATTACATCCATAAACAGTCGTCTTCTATTAGTCTAGTTTTTAGACAGTCATGAATGAAAGCACTACCCAATTTAAAACAGTGCTTACTGGAGCTAAAATTAAAAGCCACATGTATGTCACACCAGTCTGACCACTTCCTTCCACCCATCCCATCTTCCAGTATTATGTATTTGCCTACATCCAGTATCAGTAAAAGGGGGGACAGCACCAAATGTTTACGTTTGTTGTTTTGAATTCCTTTCCTAAACATGCAGCTTTGATAGCTTTTCATTCGACTCCCAGTTCTAAACAGGGAATTGGAACCAGTTCATGAACCTCAGGTGGAAGTTCCACTGCAGCAGGTAATGACACTGGTTTTAACCATCTAGGCAGCCTTCACTAAAATTGAGTTCAATCTCTGAATGAAAAAGCATTTTAAAAATCCATTTATATCCTTCTTCTCCAAGAGGTGCCAAACATTATTGCAGGGGGTGGGGAGAATGGGGCTTGGTTTACTACACACCAAAGGTTTAGTATCATACGGGTTCTACTCTGGTATTTAAATGCCAACTTGTGAACTTCAGATGGAATGGGGAGTACACATGAAAAAAATCAGGTTGACTGCATCCAGTCTCATTAAACCCACGTCATGTTAGGTTGTCTTTACAGCTAGGTACCTGTCTTTTCAACAGAACTCCTAAGGCTGTCCGTTGAGATTAGGTACATATCAAAACATACAGTAATTGCATCTATTGGCATCTAGATAAAAAGCATGAGTAGGAGCCTCATAAAATAGTGAGTTGGACAGTAAAACCTAGAGCACAACTGAGCTCCTAACTAACTTGCTAAGCCCAAGACATACAACATTTTTCAAATACAGCTCTCGAAATTCTTGATAAAGCTGGTAAGGCTACGGCAAGCAGACAAGAATTTAAAACTCTCCTTTAAGGAGTTTAGAACCAACAAAGACTCCTGGTATTTTAGTGACATTGCAGGCTCTTGTAACACTGCCGGCATTTAGAAGTGCTAGCAAATTAACATGCTGCACCAACCCATTTGGTGAACAATCTCATTCAGATCTTAAGCAGCTTGTCCTGTGTTCTGAATGCGTTAGTGAGGTGCCAAAGATATTTACTGAAAGGGTGCTACAGTTTTTTCAAGAGTAAAGCTGCTTGCTGTACTTTGGGCCGATGACTGGGGCAGCAATACAAATCATTCTGTCCTGTCAGAGACAAAACCGAGACCACCACACCACGTAAACTGTGATGTTATCTGTTAAAGGACTAAACCTATGGTTCAATGTTATTAAAAACTTCATAATACAATTAATAGGGAATTGCTGGTCAAGTTTTGAGTCAGTATTATATTTTTACAGGCATATTTTTTTAAATGCTTTACTAAGACTGTTACAGAAAAGTGTGCTGGGCACAGAACACAAGCGGTGAAATTCTGTGACTAAAGCTACATGATCCTGATTTGAACTCTTCTCACGTCCTTGGAAAATCAAGTAGAAAACTGCAACACAAAACAAAAGCAACAACAACAAAAACACCAAACAACCACCACGACAGAGGGAATACTTGCATTATAATGTGCTACTTGTGTCTTCCTATCACAGCAATAACAACCCATGAAGTATCAAAAGAGGATGGCAAGCACAGGGCTGCTCTTTTCTACCACTATTGTGGGAGGAAATCTAACAAAAGTTCGCTTCATTACCAGAAAGCAATGGATCGCCCAACTCTGCAGGTCTGTTTGGAATAAACAGTGCTCACAAATTGCACAGCAATCTGTTAAACTCACTTCTCCATAAGCTGCCCAGTCAAACTATGCAGCTGATAACACAGCAATAACAATGACTCCAACCAGTTCACATACAAAAATACTGCCAATATACTGCTCAAATAGTAGACTGGCATCTCACAAGAGAACCATGAATTTAGGTCAGCTTGTAGCTGCACTGTTCAGCAGCAGAACAGGAAACTATGTGATGTGCAGAATAAGATGTCGGTCACTTGAGTTCACTCTTTCCTGAAGCAAGAGAGAAATTACAGCCTACTTTAGTATTACTTCTGCACACTTGCTTCAACCAGAGGAGCCTGCCTATTGAAAAGTGGAGACACCAGCTCATTCCATTTGGGAAATTCTCTTTCTGGTAACATCCAAATGTCTATCCACAGTACTATGGACTACAAAGAGATGAAGCTGTTTCCTACAGCCCATTATTTTTGAGCAGGGCCATGTCAGGCATCTCAAAATTATATCTTTAAGGAGTAATTAACTCCTTAAATGAAAAGAAAACAGACACACGCACACATTCCACGCTCTATCAGGGATGTGCGACTCACCCCCGCGCAACTTCAAAAGCCTAGATTGGGTGGGTTTCAAGCAGATGTCATTAAATATTGATATTGTTGCATTTCTTTTTTTTTGCCTATTTAATTGAAGTGAATTAATTAGTACATTGGAAAAAATAATTATCCGAAACGTGGCTGTCAGTCATACAGAGCTTTTATAGCATTCAGTGAACACTGCCATTCTACAGAGCATAGAGAAGCTATTTTATGTCTCTATCATCATACTATATTGATTTTCAATGTCAGAAGATACAATAGGTACCCTTCGGTCTAAACCGAGTACAGTAACTATTCAGTAGTTTACAGTTTAATGCCTTTAAATTAAAAGTCTTGACATTTTATTGACTTGCCAAGCCACTACCAGGAACTCTCCTTCCAGTGCCCTGGTGTCTTTTACTCAAAGTTATTTGTTGTTTCTATGACATTTGGTGTATTTGATTGATATATAAAATACCTTCCTTTGTTAAACATGACACTTCCTGAGCTGACACGGAAGTCTGCAAGAGGTTCACACTACACTTTTAGTAACACCTTCAGAAACAGACATTGCAAATTCTAAAGTACATGGTGTTAATCTTATGAGTAATGCAAGAGAAAGCAAAAAAAACCCCACCAACAGTGTCTTTCAGTACAAATAATCTACTCATGGGAAGTAAGACGCATGGGGGGAGGACAGCAGAAGTTAATGGGATAAAAACAAAACTTGTCCTGCTGCAGAATATTAGAAAAGAGGAAATTTACTTAACCAGAGCTCAAGACTAACATGCAAGGCATCTGCATGTACTGAAGAAGGATTTCTTAGCATACTAGAGACACAAATGCTTTAACAAAACATGTGCCTGAAACAAGACCGAAGGTTCTGAGCACTGCCCTGCCTTGCACAGACACTGATGCAAACAGTGACAGATGTTCGGAGAACAGAGTCAGCATTACTAAATTAAGCACAATGATCTAAATTTCTTATTAACCTCAAAACAAAAGCGCCGAAGACCCATAATGCAAACAGACATGATGGATGTAGAAACAACGAGCCCAGGGCTTCAGTTCTTACCTGCACTGAAATAACTGAAATTACTCCCAAGGGTAAGGGCTGAAGAATAAAGTTCAGTCAGAGAATGGGATTTAGTTGAAGAATGGTAAAAAAATACAAGCAAGTTCTATAATAACAGATACACTAAAATAGTTTAAGCAGCATTTTATACCAGTGCAAGTGCTTTCCTAGATAAAGCTTATCATAAAGGCTTGATATTAGAAGGTGATAGCAAGGTAAAAATAAATCATTAGTTTATCCTCCCCCTAAAATTAAATGACTGTCATTTAAACAAAAATAGTAACTCTCACGACAGAAAATCCCCAAAGTTATATAAACTTCTCGTATCTTTGGTTTCTTATCACCTTTATAATTCCTTTTCATTGTACTTTTCTTTCTGTGTAAAATGAATAAATTCACACCATTTACAAACTTTAAATCAAGCATCTCAACACACAGATACTAAGTTAATATCTATTGTCTCATTTATAGAACAGTAATTAACATCTTGGGACAGGAAGATCAAAAGACTACTCTTCATTTTCTTTTTAATGTGAATAGAAAATACAGGATTAATATCATCTTCCAAATTTGGACTTAAATAGCATTCTTAGGTTAACTGAACTGCCTTCCTAGAAGTTGGATAAATAAATCAATCAATCATCTTCTGAATGCTCATGCTTGGAAAGGCTTACTCAGAAAGAAATTCAAGAAATCCGAGCATCTATCATACTCAAAATGAATGAGTCACTACCGTAAGCATCCGGCAGGACCATCACAGGCAATCCAGAGCAGTCACACAGATTAATGTGCTCTGCAGGACTGAGAGAAGCCCACAGCTGAAGGGTGACTGCTGCAGCAATCCCACTCAACCTCTGGCACAGTGTCACCGAGGGTCGCCAATCTTACACTGGACATACAGGTTCTAACCTTGACATGCAGCTGCTCCTTCTGACAAAGTCTAACAGTCCCCTGGCAATCTGTATCAAGTCTGGCTATTAAAAATAACGATGTGCCAGTCTCTCCTCCTCTTTCACTCTTCCTCATATATACACTTCGCTTACTTCAGCTTTCTTCCATTACATTGCTGCAGCTTTGCCTGTTGGATTAAAGAGCACTCAAACACAGAAGAAATGCCTTTGTTTGAAGAAGGAGAAACAGGAACCTCCTGTCCAACCTTTGCCTTGGATGGATCTGAGCTACTGATCTTCATACAGCAACTGGAGCTTCTGGGCACAGTTCCCTGAACATCCCATGACTCCCCAACTATTTTATAACACAGGGATAGACCATTTGCTTGATAAGCAGTTGAATCATCTAAAAAATATGAAAGAGGATCTTGACTTGAATCTACTAGATGCTCTATCTGCCAAGCAGGGAGAGCAAGCTTGGCCTCTGAACCAGATGGACAGAAGGGGGGGGGGGGGGAGAGGAAAACAAATGCATTTGTTACCTGTACGCACAAAGGACAAGGGAAAGAAAGGGAATTTCTCATAATCTGACAAGAACATCCACTGCCACAGCAAGGACAACAAGGTTATTCACTGCTCTTCTGTTGTCATAATGACAATACCTTCCACTTCGATAGTCTTTGGAAGCTACAACTCTGGTCAACAGGTTGACTGCAACCGCCCTTGCCCTTGGCCAAGAAAGTCAAAACAAAACAAAACCAAACAACTTATTTTTCACAAACCCTAAACCTTAAACCCATCTCTCCCCATTATGGAGTTTTGGCTGTTAAACTGGTGGGCCATGAACTAGTAGGACCAAGGAAGTTTTACGTTGTGGTGGAATACTTTGGCAGAACACCTCTGAAGTCAGAGGTCTAAGATGAGAGCACCTGCCACCTTCTCCCAGGGACAGTCAGTATGTCTTCACCAACTTTGTTAACAGAGTCACTCTAAAACATTCCAGCTTTTAAGTCCTCGAGCCTTTTGGGTATATTAGTTCTCTTATGGGAAGGATCCCAATATTCTGTAACAGGAAAATTACTACTTACACGACTTGTGCAGACTGAGGTAGAATGAGACAAAGTGACAAGACCAAAAAAACATCACATGGTCTACCCCACTTTTTTTTTTTTTTAGTACCTCTGTATATGAATGACATTCCCAATGATCAGTAAGCACAACTAGAATGTTTCAGTAACCTTGTTGGATAAGTCTTGCTTATGAGCACTTAATAGACTGAAGCTCAGTCATGTTTCATTCCTCATCCAAGTTAATGAAAGGATTTCCAGAAAAGCTGAATGCAACCATGACATTTTTATCCTCAAGAAAGTCATATGTAATTGTAGGCTGTAACTGCACACAGGTAAACACGATCTGCAAATTCTGCAAAACCTAGACCTAATAGACTATGCATAGGAACTGATGTTTTCCTCAGTAGCAACTTGTTAAAAACTAGTGTATTTCCTGACTTTAAGATTTTCCTGACTTTTAAGACTTAATAGCACTAATTTCATATTTGTGACCGTATCTATTTTTGGAATGGCTATGGAACACATACACAAAGGAGAGAAAACAAGTTATAAATGCAATGCCATGAACAGAGCTATATAGTTCATGATTTTTTTTTTTCTTTTCTTCCCTAAGAGAATCTGAGCATTAAGCCCTGCACCACACAAAGAAAATGTATTAACAGTCCCCTTTCTTAAGGGTGCTTTGTGCCTGTGGCCTTTTTTATCTTTTAGTTTTGGGTTCATCTCCTGATTATTTTCAAAATTCTCCTCATCCAAGAAAGCCTCTTGAAGTGCATTAAGGCTTACACATTAGTCCCAGACTGTTTAATTTAGCCCTAATACCTTGAGGAAGCTTCAGGATGGATTGTTACTATTCTGATTAAGGAATCAATCCCCCCCCCTGCTGAGAAGGTTAGATGAATGCTCTGCCCCCAGAGGGAAATCAATGTTGCTCCACTGACCAGCAACTTCCAAACACTCCACGCGCTGATGTATCATGGAGAAAGAAAAAAGCACTTAGGTCTTGCATTCTAAAACAGGTTCTGGATTTCCACTATTTTGACATTTGTTTACTTGTTCAACTCTTCAAGTATGGATTCGGGCTTTTTACTACTCTGTCAGTATTCCAGCTTTTTTGTTCCCGGTGATTAACCCAAAAGCAAAGCACCAAGCCAACAACAGATTCAACATTCAAGTCAATACGAAGTGCCACGATCATACGCGTGAAAACCATACGCATCATACAGAAGAGATCTTCGGACCTTTGTGGGAGTGGAGCGCTCTACTCTCATGCTGTTCCTAACCATCAAATACTTCAACTCAACTAATAACCAAGTGAAATATTTATATTTGTATTGTTTAGCTCAGCTAAGGCTTTTGTTAGCAGGAACAATTCGACACACTCCCACAACCATTAAGTGCTGGCATTATGATCCACGAGCTTTCTGTTCAAAACTAAGTATTTTCTAACAGCATCACCAACTACACAGATCCAGTTTCCAAAGATGCCCAAATTAGGTGCATGTGTTTCACATTAGCACTTCTTGCAAAAAACCGTCATCTTCAACAATTACAGCTTTCCTATTTCAAGATAGTCTTATGTCAATCAAAATGAACCTCTGAAAAAGGAGCCTGCAGCAATTTTATGTATAATAAACATAAGGATGATGTAGACAAGAACTGGAGCAAAAGCCACAATGCCAAAAGAAGGGGGAAAAAAAAAAAAAAAAAAAGACAACCACCACCCTACAATTACCTAGAAGAGGAGGTGTAGAGGGGCTTAAAGTTCATATTATGCTTTACCAGCAATGGATGCATACTTCAACCTTTCCAGGGCTGTTCCTGGGCTACTTCATTGCACCTCAGAAAACTTCATGCAGCCACACAGACAGAGAATCATTATTTTCTCTTTATAAATAGTGTTGGAACCTAGCTAGCCCCCTCCCCCTTCCAAAAATAAGGCTGTAAATCCCCAGGGCACTGATTTAAATAGGAACCAAGTCACACATGTCATGTGATACGCATTCTCATTACCTAAAGCATAGGCTGGTGCATTTGCTTAGCTTACAATTTTGGTTTTCAGGTAAAGCACGCAGCAGTAATCTTTAAATGCTGAATGCCTGGATCACCGTGGGTAAGCTGCCTGTCCTTCGGGAGGATGCCTCCTTTCTTATCAGCTGATGACAGTGTCTTGATGCAAAGTAACACAGAAGCTACTAACCAATAGCTTAGATGGTTTTTGCACTCCAAAAATTGAAGCAAAGCTTTCACATGTCAAGTTCAGAACATATGCCAAAAAGCATCCTCTGTGAAACTCAGATTTCACAGCTCCAAAAAGTTATAAGGAAATAAAGGCTCTTGACCAGCACATACAACCCTTTCCTCTCAATCTTTATCTTTAGGCTTTTCCAGTGACAACACACAAGCAAAAGTATCTCAGACTGTTGTACTTCAGAGAGAGAAGCAGGCTAAGGGAAAAAATATTTATGTAGCACTCTGTATCACAGCTCTCCCGGTTCATCCACTGCCAGTTTTTCTTTTACTACAGCAAAACCTTAGTTACACATTCTTAATGAATACCACTCCTGTAAGGCTCACATTTGATAGATCAACAGCCCTCATGAGGGCAAGAAATATTTTCCTTCCCCATTTAACTTTTGTTTCAGAAAACACACTTCCATTCACTCACTGCTGCATGGCAATCATTTTTTTTTTCCTTCTGTAAATACAATATAAATGTGTTAAAGCATTTATCTTTGCATAGGGGAAAACAAAAATGGAGTGAAAAATATTATCTACATGCATTTTAAACCTATTTGCTAAATAATTCCTCAAGACTTTTCTGCACAGAATGAGTGGATGAAAACCAGCAGTGTACACACTTCTGGATAAAGCTCTCATTTGGGGATGTGGTCAAATAGTCTTCCACAGCGAGTAAAGATACAAAATGCAGCCACAGAAAAATCAGTGTACGTACATTCAAACCAGTAAGTCAACTCTACTTAAATATTACACGGAAAAAGCCACATAAAAATAGCAATGCTACAAAGTCAAGCATGCCAAAGAGCGCTGCTAAGTCCCTTCGCTGCTCTTCTGTTCTACTTCCTTTCTGACCTTCATCCTTTGCCCCATGCTTCTTCCTTCCCCTTGGTACCCACTACTACGCTTTCTCCTGATCCCATCAAACGCTTGACTTGCTGTTCCTAATGCACTAATCCCACTGCACATCCTATCTCAAAGCAAGTCACAGTCCCACCTGTCCTACCCAGAGATGTTTCCTTGGTACTCATTCTGTGCCTTTCCTGTTTGAACTCCCTTTCTCCTCTATAGTTCCTTTTTGCTGCTTCCTTTGCCCAGTTAGCAAATTTGGGGAGTGTGAGGGAATTGGGACTAACAGAACTGCCAGTTCAAATTGTCCTCCTGAAACAACCCCATTCCCATCATTCTTGGCACTCATAGAATTACAGGATGGCAGGGATTGGAAGGGACCTCTGGAGATCATGTCTTCCAACACCCCCTGCTAAAGCAGAGTCACTCCAAAGCAGGTTGACCAGGATCATGTTCAGGCAGGTTTTGAATGTCCCAAATGTGAGACTCCACAGCCTCTCTGGGCAGCCTGTTCCAGGGCTCCAGAATCCTCGAAGTAAAGTTTTCCCTCGTGTTCCTCCAACCACAGGAACAGTGTCTAGACAGCAGCTCCAAGTTTCTGTGACTAGATTGTAGTCTGATCTCTAGTCCTTCCCTACCACATCTGGTCTCTCGAACTGGATAGCTTTTTCTTTGACAACAGCATCTCTCCCCCTATTCCTCACCCTCTGGTATTACAAGAGAAAAACCAGTTCATAACAAAAGAAGAACCAGTTTGCTACCATCAAGGAAGCTTAAGGTCAGATGGCCCTTTAGCATGACTCTGAGCAGCCACGCTCTTCATCCCCTCTCCCTTCTAGCTCTAAGTTCACTTTTTCCCAACTCACTGCCCCACATTATGCTCTCTTAATACATCCCAGACCCCACTCATGCAGGGCCATCCTCTAGCTGGCTTCTCCCTCCACACCGCTGGGTGCCAGTAAAAGAGTCTAGGAGCAGAAGAGGCTGGTAACTCCACCCTGGCCTCAAGCAGCCCTGACATGGCAGGTCTGGCTGCACTGCTGCAAGGACCAGACTGCAGCATAGTCGATTACTCTGCGAGTGACTGCATCATCCTGTCCCACAAAAATCCCTCCAAGGCCAAATGGTACTCAGCACACACTGGAACTTCTGAAGACTTCAGCGCTAATATCTTCACTGAGTACTTGCAAAGTGGTGTTTTTCCAAAGACTTACAAGTTTGCCTAATTTGGGCAGATTTTTCTCAAGAACAGCAGAAGGCATAGCCCTGTTCAACAGCTATTGTCTGCCAAACTTCAAAACCTCACTCCAATGATTGGAGTGTTACAGCTTTCCAAAGCTGGAGAGCCATCATGTTTAGTACGTGCAAGACACCGGGCCCTGGTAACAACTGAATAATCTTGACTAATCTGAAATCAAAATGTGAAGCAGGAAAAAAAAAAAACCCACATCAACTGCAGTCAGAGCACGCTAACTCAGAAAAAAATGTAAGCAGCAGAAAATAGATCACTTCCACAGAAACTGTTAAATAACCGATAACGGCCTCCCTAAAATCGGTAGACTTCAAAGATTTGCTTTAAAACCTTTTTCAGTACCAAGCAGAAGCATTTGAAAAATACTGAACAAGAGATGACCAACTGACACGTGTCTAACATGAGAAATCTGTATTATTTCAGGCACAACAAGAAGAATGGTAACCCACTGTGGCATTTCCCCGGGATTAAGGATTATTTAGATGACTTGGTAGCTCATTGGGGACCATCTTTCTAAACCAGGCATTAATTCCTGAGAGGCTCCTTTTCAAGTTTCATTGCTTTCCTGGGTTTCTGAGGGTGTCTAGGGAATTGCTGTTTTCTTTGGGTTAGATTTGTTTTGGGTTTGTTTTTTTTTCCCCTCTCAATTAAGTTGACTCTTCCCCAAATAAATTGTGAACATTGCAACAGAACTAGTTCTTCACGTGCTCTACAACATGCACCTCTGCTTCAGTGACAGGCAGCGGGCTACCAGCATTTCATTCTCCTACTGTAACTGCACTGCTCAGTGCAGTAACTAATCTAGAAACCCCATCTACAATATTTCCATTTTTAAATGAGGAAAAAATTAATAACACATATAAACAGTTCTTAATAAATGGAACCAAAAGAATCTATTGAGCATGTTAATAAGGTTATCCAGACAACACAGGGACAAGGCAATCGTGTAAAAATTCCACAGGGATCCAAATCACCCCACCACAGCTGCTTGAGGAGACTAAAGTCATCATACACTGTGCATACATACAGCATACATGCCACTTTTCCCCTGTTTCCTATTTTAGAGCCAAAGCCATTGTATGAAAAGGACAGACTGCAATACGCCAAGAGACAACAAGTGGTTTTTTCCTCTTACCAATTTAACCACTTTACTGGGGATTTTTTGACAACAGTTAAAAACAGAAGAACAGAATTTCTAGGGCTGGAAGGAGGAAAACAAGTTTCATCTGAAAAGCTCACGATTACATTGAAGGGGGAAGTTATTTTAAAATATTTATATGAACACTAAGCAAACCGAACAGAGCATTTGATTTTGATGGCTAAAGTGGATTGAGTGTATAATCCACCTCAGAAGCATTATTTCAAATAGGATGAAAGTGAATTTCCAGAAATTCATCAGCAGGTTACCTTTCCAGCAATCAACAACAGCAATAATATAAAGCACATTATTAAGTCACAGTGCAGCAGTGGCTCCAACTCTTCATGTGGAGGACAGCTTTTGAAATTCTGGTTTAGAAGAATGTTTCACAACATGAGTAACACTAATGAGCTGCAAAGAGTCCAGAAAAACATCTTCTCATGTTTGACTGCTGTAACATATGGTTCAAGAAAGCGGGGGATCTTGAGCAGCCACAATACAAATGGGAAGAGTCTCTCACTGAAAGGAAAAAAAGATACTCTGCAGTCTTGAGTCAAACGGAAAGACTGTGAATCTCCTATGCTTTAATGAACAGGTAGGAAATACAAGAATGGGTTGGTGACAATATTAGAGAATTCCCCTTTCTTAAAGCAAAGACGAATTGTAAATGAAATTACTCAGACATTCATACATTAAAGCCCCAGAAACTCCTAGAAGAACTGGAAGTCTTTCTGCTCCTAGTGCCTGGAAGTACCAAGGGATGTATGCAGAGACCTCACATATAACCCCATTCTCCTACCAACCAGCTCCTGTGAGCAGCAGGGGAGCTCCCGCACAACAAACCACTTTAAAAATAGTTGATTTTTAAACTTTAAACTAATGAAAAGGCACTCATTTTAAAGCACACATACTTGGAGATCGCAGCAGCCTGCAATACCATCCTGTGCTGGGCAAACACACAAATGTGTGCGCTGCAGAATTAAGACACTTCTCTAAATTTCTCACTCAGTAATCTGCATATACAGGCTGACCACTTAAAACGGTGAGTGATCCGTTGTGAAATAAGGAGATATTAACGTCAGACAGTTCTGCTACCTCAAAACTGTCCAAATAACTATGAAGACTACTTCCCTAATGAAAAGTGAGGTTTGCTTTGAAGTGCCATCTCCAGCACTCTATACAACTTTTACTACAAGCCTGAAAATAACCAAGACAAAATTACGAATGTGATGCATTTATTCATGACCTCATCTTTTTTATTTGGTTTGGGGTTTGTTTTTTTTTCCCCAACCTCTCACTGTATTTTCTTTTATGCTGCTTACTTGAAATATACAGAAGTTTTAACATTACTAAATAGAAAACAAGATTCTTCTTAATACAAAGAGAAAGAGGTCAGGGATACCCAGGAGTTCTCTGAATGATGCCAAATAAGTTGCAACAATTCACAGTCAATTTACAATAACATACTTTTCAGAAGAGCATTTGCCATCACTACAGAAGATGATTTTCTAAGCTGCCAACAATGCACCCACCCACCTTTCAGGGCTTGGCCCGCTGCCTTACATAATGGAAACTCTCAGCTCCTAATGAGAGTTAATTTGTGATTGGTATGCAAGACTAAGTACTTCTAATCTGTGTCCTTGTCCCATCAGAAATTCGCTCCTTTTCCATTCAATCTTGGAAATGAACAGTTGACACCCCAAACCAAAGAGTTGGCAGGGGGGATGGGGACATGAAAATGGGATGGGTGGGATGACACCGAGATTTCTATGGTATGCAATAAACTATAGTGGTGCCTACAATGAAACTAGACATTGGTTTTAAGAATCAATACATCAAACCCAGATCACACCCTGCAGATCATCTTTTTGGGAATGAGAAGAACAGAGCCTTCATTTAAGATCACATCTGACTGTGCCCAGCTAACACCAGGATGTAATGCCACCGAAGTCAAAAGCACCCAGGTACTCCAGACAGTCTCTAAATGTGAGTCACCACAACGTGCAACACCCATACATTACAAACACCCGGGACGAACAATTGCAGCATTCTAGCAAATTTAAGAAATGCAAGACCACAGCTGTTTAAACACAAATTCTGCTGATGAAATAGACACAAAAGTACTAAAAGAGGAAAGGATTTATCAGTTACAGATATTAAGTGGGACCTTCACATTCTCAGAGTTGCACCTATGTCTCACTGGCTGACAACACATGTTAAGAGAACACAGTCCACAAGAATCCCACTTGTTTTAATACTGTGAATTAAGAAGCTACTATTACTGAAAATAATGATTTTCTAAATCATAAAAGGTTGAGACAATTCACATTTATGTGAAGTGACTTTTATAAGGCAAAGCCGGCCACAATCTGTACTTTTTCATACGTGCTACAAACGTTAAGTCTCCAAAGTATCAGTCACATACAGAGCTGGCCAACAGAGCCCCTTGCGTAAGGGAAGCAAATTAAGTCCTTTGCAAATACAAAATATTCACCTTCACACAGGTTGAAGGGACAGTGACAGATGATGGCAGACACCCAGCTTTCCACAGAGGTTAAAGGGAAAAAAAAAGTGATTAAATTGCCTTCCTCCCCAGCTTTTTTTTTAAACTTTACAATGAACATGGAAAAAGCCCCAAGAACAAACCCACAGCGTCTGCACCTCTGAAACATTCATAACAAAACTATGAGTCTTCCCACATTTAATCACTTTACCACTTGCACTTGTTACACTGTGTGACAATGTTCTGAAGAAACAGAGTTTTTCCTGGACCACTTAACCACAAATTTACACGTAGTTCCCCCAAACTACACACTGTACCAAAACTCACCATCAAGAAAGTTCTGTTCCCTTCAATATGCCAACCATGCAGCCACAGCCTTTTCCACTCAAAGGACAAGGACCAAAGTGCTGAGGTTAGTTTGAGCTCAGTTTGCCATATAATTCCTACCACTTGCCTCAAGGGCTTCATACCACACAAAAGGACGCTGGTTGGAAGTAGCACACACTAGCATTTTTCCTGGCTGAAGCACTCTTCAGAAGAGCTGTGTGTGCCATGCTCTATGTTCTTCCCCTTTACTCAAGGGAGGAAAAGTGTGAAAGAGATGTGAGTATGCTTTTAACAGCCTATGGACCCAAAAGTGTGGTTGACTGAAAGCACAAGGTGGGTCTGCATGTCTGTACATCTGTACTTACCACTTACATTAGCTAAGTATTAAGAAAACATTGCTGCTTTCAAGAATCAGACATGAACTATACATCTACTGTACCCTCCTGTTTGCACGCAATGCAACTAGTGAACAGAGATGAAGTAAATGGTTGGCTCCTATCACTGTAGCTTATCCTTCACCCAGCACTTCTTCCTCCAGCTCCCGAGTGTTTAAAGTGTAACAAGCAGAAAGACTTCTGCAGGGGTTGGGTACACTGACAGCCACTGCACGCTCTGTGCACCTGCAGTTAAACTCACCAGCGGTTACACAAGACCTTCAGGTTGTACTCCACAGTGCTGGATGGCTTGGAGGCCCCAAACGATCCCATTATTCCCAGCATTTAGCCTCATACACGACAGAAATGCTTCATTAGCACCTCTAATAGTTCTGCTGGTTACGGGTCCATTCACACAGGACGAATCTTGAGATGAAACTCAGAAGTCCAGATTCAAGTGAAATATCAATGGGAACCTTACAATAGGCTCTGCAAGCCAGAGGCACAGAACGCACATCACAGCACAGGGCTAGAAGTCTGTCTTGGGAATAACTTACACATTGCCAAAGGGATTTTATTGCTTCTGAAGTATGAGGCTTTCTGCAAGCAGCTCCTTTTTTTTTTTTTCCAGGAATGAACAGAAATTCTACATAAATCCATGCACATTATAATTCTACACGCTCTAAAGAAAAAAAAAAGGTTAATTTTTCT
Organism: Ceryle rudis; assembly: GCA_033439905.1. Taxonomy (NCBI): domain Eukaryota; kingdom Metazoa; phylum Chordata; class Aves; order Coraciiformes; family Cerylidae; genus Ceryle; species Ceryle rudis. The sequence goes on from JAAGNO010030627.1 coordinate 32,155, forward strand.
TCTCCTTTGCTACATTTAAAGGGGTGAATCATGAACACTCATCCAGTCTGGTAGATCAGCACATCAGAAATACAGGGAGCAAGCCGAGTCTGATCAAACAACACTAATCTTTCTAGCAAACTTCAAATTTCTAAACTACGTTTGGAAACACTTGTTCCTGCCTCAATATTCAGTCCATCAAATGGCTGCATCAAATCACATCATAAAAGAAGCATTTGTTGCTTACACCACCTGTTCATAAATAGCCATTCCCTGACTACTTAAAGCAAATACTAAGTTCTACAGTAAATGGAATTTTCATTTTGGTTAAAAGAAAACATACCACAATCAAATACCATCGAATCGAATACAGGTTGTTTAGGTATTTTCCCTTCCCAGTGAGCAGGAGAACATGGCGAGAGAATTCAGTTGTTTTGTCCTAAATACCCAGAGCACTGGAAACTAACAAGTAACGTGTTTTCAAAGCTCTGCCCAAATTAAAGCGACTCCTGCCAATTTTCTATCTAGAATCATTTCATCTCTCGGTTCAAGCCTTTTCCTCAGTAACCTGCTACACTCCACGAAGTGCTACACCGAAAACATGAAAATAATAGTTTGCTGTTGAAGAATAATTTCACCAATAAAATTTTCAGGGAAAAAAAAGTTATAAAAGCAGTTTGTGACTGCACAGACACCTGCAAAGATTAGATAAAACTGAAACAACTATTTATAAGCACAACTCTACCACTGTTCTTGTGCAGAAACATCTCAGTGTTTCTTGCACACTTTTAAGAATGCCAAAATAACTAAGTCCATCTTGATAATTCAGAATTTATTTTCCAATATCAAAGCTGTTATACTGACTCTTACTTTAAATTCCACCCAAACTATTTCAGCTCCCCCCAAAGCATCCAAGATGCAGAAAAAAAGAAGGCACCTGCAGATTTTCCCAGAAAGATTCCCATGCAGCAGAGCTGTTTATATACTGATGAATCAATATAGCATCACTACAAGACTTCATCAGTATCTATCACCTTTCTTTCCCTGGAATATGTAAACACACTACAATAACCTCCCTCAATAAGCATTTGCTCCCTAATTTACTGTCTAGTTCTAACCAGATCAGGCTCTAATGTGACCACAATGTCACAGCAAACCGGGATGCCTACTTTACTGTCTGCCAGCACAGGCCAGTAACGCATCGAGAAAGGACGGCAATTAGCACAACTGAAATAACCATTTCTGCAGAGAGACAGTTTAACAGCTTAGCTATGTTTACATCTGAACTCGCGCTGGTTACTAGCCACAAACAGAAGAAGACAGGAGCGAAACCCTGCAGTGCTTTGCAATCCGGATGACCCTCTGCTACTCACTCTTGACTTCTTCATTCAGAACAATATTTCCGTTCTCATCTTCCCCTCCTTCCGAGAACAGATTTGGCCAAAGATTTTTAATACCCCAGCATTAAATTAACAACCCCTTGGCCCGGTCTCCTGTCCACTGTTACGAGCCCTCAAGAACAGGTTTTGCTCCGTGCTCCACTATCACGCTGCCAAACATGGCTGCATCGTGTCCTCTTTGTGATTGAATATGTATATATCTCTTTTGCCTTTCCAGACTTCTTTTATCTGCCTACCCTTATTTTCTCAGATTAGCATGGGGCATATTTCAAATCGCTATTATCTACTCTTTCATCCCTTTTAACGGTTTGATATTTTCCAGTCATGTTCCACCGTAAACCAAAATGCATTTGTACTTTCCAGGTTCACATCAAAAACAGTCAAGGAGCTTTACACGTTGAAATCTTCCCCACCATTAAAACATATTTACACACAACAGAAAACTCTTCTAATCAAAACCTCCGTCCTTCAAACCAGGCGGAGAGAGAAACCCCTTAACGGCAGCGAAAGGAAATTTTATCATCTGGCTTTTCTTCCCCGCAGCTCCCTCGCCTGAAATCGGACCCCCTGTCTCTCCATCCACCCCGGAGCCTCTCCCCCTCTCTCCAGCCACACACAAATCCCACCCCAGTCCTGGCTTCAAAACCTCCCTCTGCTCCAGACCCGCGGCCGCTTTCTGTGCTGCCGAGCAATTCCTTTTTTATTTTAACGAAGGGAATAAATAAAACTACTAAGTCTCCGCTAGGATACGGAGACTACACGTAAAAGTTTGCAGACGTGGGGGACCCGCCCGCGGACAGGAGCCCCCGGGTAGCCCCGGATCCCCGCAACGCTCCGCACCGCAGCGGGGCCGGCGCCGGCCCCTCCGCACGGACCGTTATGACACGGGGCGGGCGCGGCGCTCCGCGGTAACCGCCGCAACGGCGGCCCCGCTCCCTCCCTCCCTCGTCTCTCTTTCTCCGTCCCCTTCTCACTCACCCACAGCTCCGTGCCCCAGCTCATGGCTCCGCCGCGCCGCCGAGGGCCGGCGCTGAGGGGCGGCGGGTGGTGGTGGGTTTCTCTGTCCCCTGGCTGGGCTTCCTTCCTTTT